>JBAMHZ010000072.1:2874969-2893660 GCA_037177395.1 Alpinia galanga
AGAGTGGTGGTGTAATTAAATTATAGTGCTGGTTTTTAAAAATTAGCACCACGTTAGTTGTTACATACATGCAAAGGAGAGTAAAAGGTTTAATTTTATTTAAGAAGAAAGAGAAGAGAAAGTAACACTACAGTGGTACTAATTTTTTAAAATCAGCATCATAATATTAATTGGTGTTGATTTTCAGTGTCACTTGGTGCTGATTTTTAAAAATCAGTACCATTATGATGTTAGTGTAATTAAATTATGACACTAATTTTTAAAAATCAACACCACAGTGGTTATTGCATGCATATAAATGAAAGAGAAAAGTTTAATTAACACGCACATATAAAATTTATTGTAGGAATGTCAAACAAGACATGCACCATAAATACTTCACTGCACTATTCTTTTTTTTTTTAAATTAAATCTCAACTTTTCAAAAAATCTAAATCCTCTAGACCTATCAATGAATTTTGATCAAAATCTAAATAAAACCAAAGAACTCTGATCGGACTCATTTCAAATGCTATAAGTTTCTAATGTATCCCAAAATCTACAGGTGCGCAAAATATTAGTTTAGAGTCATTAACAGCAGTGATAAGAAGGTTCTCAATGTTTATGATTTTAAGACAATTGATATATATACATAATTTATCATAAAGATGTTTAAACTAAACATGAACACCATAAATACCTTCATTATATTAACCTCTTCTATCACATGTTAATTTTTTAAAAATTTAAATCATTTAGGTTCATCAATGAATTTCGGTCAAAACTCATTGATGGACCTAGAAAATTTTGATTGGATTAATTCCAACTCCTGTAAATTTCTACAGTGCTCCAGAGTCCAAATATCTTATTTATTTATTTATTTTTTTTAAATTAACACTATAATTTAGCACACTAGCATTGTCATAGTATTAATTTGTAAAAATCAACACTTTAAAAGTCAACACCACTATAGTATTAGTGTAATTAAATTATACAGTACTAATTTTTAAAAACAACACCACCTTGATTATATATATATATAGAGAGAGAGAGGAGAGCGAAAATTTTAATTTTATTTCAGAGGAAAAAAGAAAGAA
This sequence comes from Alpinia galanga, assembly GCA_037177395.1. Classification (NCBI taxonomy): domain Eukaryota; kingdom Viridiplantae; phylum Streptophyta; class Magnoliopsida; order Zingiberales; family Zingiberaceae; genus Alpinia; species Alpinia galanga. The sequence continues at coordinate 2,876,046 of JBAMHZ010000072.1, forward strand.
AGAAAATATTGTATACAAAGGAGAGAAAAAAAAATCAACCTTATCATAGTGATAAAATGAAAAAGAAATACTTCTTTTGACTATTTTCAAATCTCCGAACCCTTACATAAATTATCGAAAAAATTCGACAAAGGATTGTTTTCTTTTTAAATTATACAGTACTAATTTTTAAAAACAACACCACCTTGATTATATATATATATATACATGGGAGAGCAAAAATTTTAATTTTATTTAAGAGGAAAAAAAAAGAAAGAAAATATTATATATAAAGGAGAGAAAAAAACAGGAAAAAAAAATCAACTTTATCATAGTAATAAAATGAAAAAGAAATACTTCCTTTGGCTATTTTCAAATCTCCGAATCCTTACATAAATTATTGAAAAAATTCGACGAATGATTATTTTAATTATTTATCAAAAAAAAAAAAAAAAAAAAGGAACCATTATATTAATGATCCTCCTCAATTACCCTTATTAAAAAAAAGATAAATTAAAAACTCAACTATAACCAGTATAAAAGAGAAAATCAGTCAATAACTTTCTTAAAAATTAATCCCTCTCCACTTAAAAATTACCTTATGCACTTACCATCAAAGCTGCCGGGCTAACTTTAATTATTTATCCAAGTCGCATAAAAGAAGGGTTCGCCGTACGTTTGAATTCACTCCCTACCGCCGCAGCCGCCGTCGTCGTCGCCGTCGTCGCTGCTTCAGCTGGTAGTCGTCGTCATCCCTTATCCAAATGTCTAGCTCTGCCTCCAATCGATCCCTCGCTCGAGTGTTTTGTTTTTGTTTTTGCTTGCGCTTCCTCTTGGTAAATAGATTTGTCAAACGTTGTCTCTGATGACTTCTCCTGCAATACCTGAAGATTGGGTCACCATAGTGTTACTTCCTTTGTTTCTTTTTTAGACGGATCTTGTTTCTTTTGTTGTCAGTTAAAATAGGCTTATCTGCTCGACTGCTCCTTCTCGTCTATCAATTTCCCTTGGGACACATGTGGCTTCTACACTTCTCCAATGCTACTTTCATTTCTTTCAAAGTCGAAGCTTTGTAGCCTTGTCTCGTGAAGCTTTTGGTTAGGCAGTTGAGAGATCAAAACCATCCAACCTTGACAAGTGATCGTCTTTTCTGTATTTTTCAAAGTATTGCTCATTTTTTGTTCCCTTGGAGTCTGGACACAGTTTTTCTTTCTCACTTTCTTATTATTTCTTTGAAATTGCTACTGCAATTTTCATTTATTTGACATTTCTTACCTAAATTTCCTATTCCTTTAGGAAATAAACCCTCTTTACGCCAAATCATTGCCCAGAATCTTAGTATAGACTATGCTCCGATGTTTCTGTTGTACACTGAACTGTATTTTTCTTTTCCATATTGATGAATTGTTGATTTTTGGTTCATCCAGAGCCGTTTTTCTATTTCTTTCTTCGTGAAAAATGTTCTTTTTTTTTTTCACGTTTGAATAGTCAGGCACTTGTATTACACTTGGTAATTCATTGAAATTCAATAATCCATCTATGAGAAACCAAAACTAGCGGCAAAGAGAAGACTTTTTTTTTTATCCAGTCGACTTCTTCATGGCAAAATTGACTGTTGAACGACTAGTTTCAACATGTAGCAAATAGTGCCTTTGTTCTTGTATTATCTGTTCCTCAATGTGAAGCTTCCTCTTGAATGGAAACTTTTAGACAAATCCCAGAGATCTATAATCAACATAAGTACACAAATTAGCATAATTCTGTCTTGTTTGATATCCTCAACTATAGATATGACACAAAAAAATGTGCTTACAATTATATATAACAAACTGCCTTTAATTGCTTGTGGTGGTAATTGTATCATGATAAGTTAAGAATATTTTCAAATAATTTATTTTTTTCTTAACAGATTTTACCTTCTTGTCTACAACCTTGCATGGTACAATTAAGCTGTTCAGGATTACATCATGTATATGACTAATCTCTTTTTTTTTTTTTCAGGTGAATGAAGCATATTCTAGCACCTCATATTAGAGCAGGGTGCAAACAAGAACCACATTAGGCAAAATAGAAGAGAATGATTGCTTCCTTATCTGGTTTCAATTTGATTCTTTCTAGCACATTGATCTCATCTATATGGAGGTCAAGTCGTTGTTGCAAAGCTCTACGTTCTCAAATAACTCTTGCTAGCTCACTGAATGTTAGCTCTAATCACAAGTGCCATCCCAGTCCTAGGGAACAACGATGTTGGGTTTTGGAAAAGAAAACCTACATTACTCAGTCCACATCTGTGAAGGCATCTACCTCCGAAAGCGTCTCCTTAGATTATGGGTAATGCTTTTCTCCCTATTTGGTTGTATTTTCTTGATCTTGTGGTAGCAGGTGGTTTTGAATTTATTTATTTTTTGGTTAGCCCTTAGAGGATAATAAATGTGGTTGAACTCATCGATGATGATCTAGAACCTTCACCTCAAGAGGGAAGAACCATAGAAATAGACCTAGGGTGGCAAATAATAAATGTAACCTTAGCTAGTTCAAGTCATAGTAAGGTGCTATGATTAATTGCCTTTCAAGTATTATAAGCACTTGCTTCAAATATGTGATGCCAAAAGAGATGTTTGATGGCTCCACTTGGGATATAATATTACATGCATCCTCCAGGGTCAACTTGCCAAGTTAGAAGTTAATTTCCTATGGGCATTGTTAGATGTTGAGTGGTTTCTTAATGCTAACTAGTTAATGTGGTTATCATCTGAACAATGGTTGATCTGATCCTTTTCAGGAAATTAGGTATTTCACAAAGATTAGTAAGTTTAAAAAAACCTTAGAGAATTAAAAAATAATTAGAAATGTGTTAGATCTCACTAGAAAATGAATGACATTAGTTGACTGTTGGTCAAGTTAAGAATGCAAATGGATGATATTATTTGATATTTGGTAAACCCAATTAATATAGTATTTCTCACTAATTTCTACTTGAATCCTAGAAAATTCTGATGGAAGAATGAAAGAGAAACTTGGTATCTCACTTGAATCTCATATGTGATCAAAGCTTGACATACATTGTTCACTTGAACCTCTCATACAACCAAACTTTGAGACTTATTGCAAATTCAAGGATCACTTGTTAACCTCATGACAACTTGCTAAACATGTCTCATCCACCTCTCTCAATCATTGTGGATTATTGCCGACTAAAGTGAATACATTAATCTCTCTTGATTAATAGTAGCCTACAACTCTCCAATAAATAAAACTTGCTTCAAGTGTAACTATCAAGTAATGATAAGATATTATCAAAATAATTTAATAATGTAGTGCAATTTGGTTATTCTATATTAATAAATATGATATTAGATCCATTATGTTCTTATTTTTATTATTTATAGATTCTATATTAAGGAATTATTTATATCTAATAGATATATCATGGTTTGTGATATGGAGTGCAAAATTTACTATTCCGCCTATCAATCGACATTAGACAGAACTGCTAGGCAACAATTGCCTCGCGACCTTGCGACAACCATGCGGAGGCCAACGCGACGTTGTGAGGCCATTGCAACTCCATGGGGACCATGTGAAGTCCTCTGTGAAGTTGTGAGATTGCCATCACCTTGCAGCAGTTGCAGAAAGGTCTCTGTGTGATCACAAGGCCACTTGTTATGTTGCTTATTTTATTTTTCTTTTTTTCGTCTTTCATTTTTTATTCTTTTACAATTAATTTCTTTCTTTCCAGTAATTTATTTCCATCTTTCATCCATTTTTTTTCTGTTTAAGGATGAAGATGGAGACAAATTATTAGGAAAAACATCTATGACAATCAAATATTAATAAAAATATTTTTATATTTAAAAAAAAATCTGAAACAGTATTGGTATGACAAGATATAGTACTGAATTTTATCATTTTAGTTATAAACTAAAAGTCAGACACAGCTTGAAATTTTAAGCCTTGAGATATATAATGTAAAGTATAATAAAATTCTATTAAATAATGATATGATATTATTAGTATGATATTACTGATATTAGCATAAATATCTTATGCAATGATATGATACTATTAATATGATATTACTGATATTAGCATAAATATATCGTGCAATTAATCTATTTTTATTATTAAGATTATGTATTATTAATAAATAATGATACATGCATCCTTAAAATATTAGTACATCATTTGTAATACCATATATAAAATAATTAAATTTTATCTCTTTTTGTCTTTTTTTTTGCTGTTTTTGATTGCAGCAATTCTACTGAACCTACACAACCATTGTTTGGATTTTTTTGATCAGACACCAATAATGCTACTGATTTTGACAAGTCTTTAGTCGAAGTTGGAATGACTCAACTACTAACCCTCCTGCCATGTTTTTTCTCCATATGAAAAAAATTATATTCACCATCATAAAATCTAACCCCATTTGTCATGACCCAAATGTCTCGCAATCCTAATCTTTGAGGTGGAATTCGCTTGCCATCAAGGCTATTCCATTAACATCCTGTGTTGGATGTCAATCCATGTGACAAGACTTCATAAGGTGCATTCATATGATACAACCCAAAGTTGTTTCAATTATTAAACATGTGTAAGCATGTAAAATAAGCATGATTTCACAAGTGAAAATATCTAAAAATACTAAAAATGGGTACATAAAGGAACTCATAAATAATTGAAGTAATAAAAAAGGTAAATGACAAACCCTCACTGTGTAGCGAATAATTTCTGAAAAGTTTAAAAACAGATTGTGTCCCAGAGCAACCTAAGGTCTTAGTTTGATACTTTCACACTTGCCTTGGTATATGCTGAGTAAAGGCAAGAAAGGATGTTAGCTAGGGAAATAGCTAGTAGGAATGTGACATATTTCACATATAATAGCAGGAATTTTTTTTTAAAAAAGGTAGAATATATATGAAAGCTGGTAAGGTAAAGTGTATGGTATTGTTTTTTTAAGCTAACAACTCGAGTGGCTTTTTGAGTTTCCCTTTGCTCTCTAAAGACAAGCTACTTTGTGTATGCTCATCATGAGTGCAATGACTCCATCAAAGAAGCTACCCACAGATGATTAGTCGAGTGACATATACTGATAAATGCAATTACATTTACTAAGTGGACTGGGGAGGGGTTGTTAAGCAGGTAGCATTTAATCTTTTTATTTTCAGTTAGAATGTAAGATGTGTGTATGGAATAATGACAATAATAGTATCAAAATTGATAGGGTATCGTAGGCACAATAATGAATCTAAGAAAGCTAGGTGTATAGCATGTAATTATAGAATTATAATAGCAACAAGCGATTTTAAGCAAGGAATAAGCAAAAATGAACATGGATATTGCTTGCAATTTCTGCACATTTATAGTGCGAGGAAAAAGGGTGCTGGCTCCTGCTAATAGAGGTCAAGCAAATTAGCTCCACTAATTGTTGCAAATCAAGAAAGGCTCGTCTATTTGTTTTATTGATTTGCATCACAAGAGGGAAAGCTTGTTTGCTAGTGTAAGATGGAGATGAGGCTCAAGATTAGGAAAGGAAAAAACAAAAATTTCAAGCATTGTGGAGGTGGAGCATCTGAGAATTTAGCAAAGTGGGTGAAGTCTTGATTGTATTAAGCAATTTTGGATTGTGATATTCGTAGAAGGAAGACATTGTTGATCAAATCCTTTCAATTGTGAAGGCATGGATCATGGATGTTCAACTAGGTCTCCCTCTCCTTTACACGACACAATCTAGGGTAGGGTGAGGAGTGCAATCTTGTGAGAGGGAAAGGGGAGGTAGTAGGTAACTGAGTCAAGGGACATGAGTTAATGGGTTTGAGTTCCTATCAGGCTTAACTCAAATAACAAAATTCCATCAACCTGTACCATATCTATCAACTTAGTGCTTGAGGTGACTACATATTGGGGCTCATGTTCTTGTACTCTAGCTTCTATACAAGTGAATGAGTTTGGCATGCACCAGGTGGCCTTCTCCGACAAAGAAGATTTGGATCGAGGTCTTGCATGGTAGAGGACATCCACTTTGGGGAATGACATGGTGTTGGGTGTATAGGGCTAGGACTGAAATGAATTGGGCTGAGATTAATTATGCTCAAGCTTATTTGTTTATCAACAATCCTATTAAAGTTTGTTTATTAAAAAAGTTGTTTAGCTCAGGTTGAGCTTGAGCTTTTAATGAGCCCAACTAGCAAAATAGTTGTCCTTATAATTTAAACATCTAATATGTAAAAAATATCATTACTCAGATTTTTTGAAATTCCAATTAATAAAAAAAATGGTATTATAAACACACTAATATTATATTTTTTAGGGAAAACTAAACGAACAAAATCATAATTGAACCTAGAAAAATTTGAAAATTTTATTCCTAAACTGTTTATAAGCTTTTTGGATTAGTTAAACTCACCAGTGTTTAAGTTTCTTTTTGTTTTATATACTGCTTTACATCAAACCTCTTATAGAATCAAATATTGATCATATTCGTGAACATTATATTCATTTACAACCCTATTGGTGAGAAAGCAACTTGCTGAAATGCCAACTCTGCACAGCTAATTTGCATAAGAGAAGGATCAAAATAAGAGAGGAAGTGGTGTAGGAAGGAGATTTTAGTTCTTGACAGTTTTATCAGTTTCGTCTAGTGCTGGTTTCAATTTTGGTTGCAGCGAAAATATTTAATCCTTTGCTTAATGTTATATGTTGCAATGAAATCTATATTCTATATATGCCACTTTAGAAAACCTAATTTATTCTAATACTTCCAAGATTTAGTTTACACTTTGTAGTCCAATGTTATGGGTCATTTTTATGTTTGTAAAAACAAACTTGATTCTACTAATGATGTCTATTTACTTACAATACCCTCTTTTGGTTCAGGTGTTCAGAGTATAGTCGATTGCTTCCATGCCCATCACACAATCAATTTCCAAGAGTTGAGCACCTTGTCGTGCTAGAAGGAGGAATTGTTCTTGATTATATATCTAAAGCATTGAATCTTCCTCCTCTGTAAGTATATTTCTTTACCTTGTTAAAGTGAGTCTATGTATATAATATTTATGTCCATATCAAGCCACTTTGCCCTAATTTATTAAGGGCCTTTAATATTATTATATCTTTGATAAATTCTAATAGATCAATTAGATTATTTTTATTACAATAAATATTTTCTTATTATCCCTTAATTTTCCACTTTGATGGATTCAACTCTTCTAACTATAGTATCTATTAGTTGCCTTTGAATATGCTCATATTGTCACAATTTTTTTTCCTATCATTTTATCATCTATTGGAGATACATTGAACCTGAATGTTAGTACTTGTCAGACATGCTTTGAAGTAGCAATCAATATCTATTGGCATGACTTAGCTGGATTATTCAGTCAACCGATACTATTCCGAAACAGCCTTATATCACTTGTCATCCATGCTGAAATGATTTCAGTTGTAATCTTGAGACATAGCCTATATCATTTGGTAGTCTGGAATTAGACACGAAGTAAAGATTCTTGTTCAATGACTCATCTTATCTTTTGATTGTGTCTGACAATCACAAGAGGAGATGAAATACTATAAAGAGAGGTAAGTGGAACTGTGGAAGCACCAACTTCAATGACAACAATAACAAAAAGAGGAGTGTCACATTTAGAAAAATCAATTTGTATCCATATCATATATCTATGCCATGCCTATTAAAGTTCTAATGCGCCACTCCAACTCTCAGTGATATATTTAGGGACTTATGAAGAAATTAACTCTAATACTAGCTATCTTGGAGAATTATTTAGTTTAGATCTTGGAAACTTATGAGGTTGATTTCGTTAAGATTCTACAAAAATCATTGCTCCCATCTTGTTTGGTATTAGGATTCTAATACCTGAACCACCCCTTATTTTGGTATCACTGTTCTATAATCATTATCTATTATTTGTTATATTTTCTTTAACTTGTTATTCAAATTTTGTAAATTGATTCTAAAAATTTCTGTAGGCTTAAATTTGATTTTTTTTTTGTAAATTGATTTTAAAAATTTCTGTGGACTTAAATTTGAAAATAAATAATTTACATGAAATAAGATTCTAAACTAAAATTCTTGACACAAATATGCTTTGAAGCATGTCGATATGTGCCAATATCAGCATGAGATGCTATTGAAGTATCACTCTCATGAAATATGAAATGATGTAACAATATTTTAAATCTTGGCAGATTCTACATAATCTACTTAGATATTTTAGACAAATCCCATTACTCAATTTCATGATATTGCTACAATGTTTTCACAGTAATTATAGAAGATTTTGGGTGTCATGTTTTGTCCTGTTTTCTAGATGATGATAAACTATACAATTTCATGTATGAAGGTTCGTTGCAGATCTTGTCCATTTTGGAGCTGTTCATTATGCATTGGTGTGCCCAAAGCCACCTCCAACTGCCACTCCTGAGCAATTTCAAATCTACAAAGAAGTAACAGAACCTTCAGTATTGAAGAAGAGATCATCAATCAAAGGGAAAACTGTGAGAGAAGCACAAAAAACATTTAGAGTTACCGATGCAAATCAGTTTGTTGAAGCAGGAACCTACTTGCGTGTGCATGTACACCCAAAACGCTTCCCTAGGTAACTCTTTAAGCACACCTTTAACTGCACTGATATCCAGTTTTGTTGGATATAGTGTTTTTGCCAATAATATCATACACCAAATGATGATGCATGTTCCAGTTTTTCTTTGAAATTGTTGATTTGCATTTTTGAATGACATGGAAATGCAATCAGGTGCTATGAAATTGATTGGAATTCGAGAATAATAGCAGTTACTGATACATTTGTCGTCCTTGACAAACCTGCTGCAACTTCAGTATGTAATCTCTTTTCTTTCAGCACCTTATTGATTTTTAATGATCCATCTAGAATACATGTATAGCAGCTTCCATACTGCTAGCTCCTTATTTCGATGTAAGCTGGTCATATATAAAAATATAGATCTAGAATATAACACCAAATATACAATTCTTACTAACACCTCCCTTGTTTTTGATGAATGGATGGGTTTCATACTTGAACTCTTCCTTTACCATATTTATTAAAGTAAACAATATTCCATTAAGTTTTGGGAAAGCAAATATTGGAAAATATTAACTAGCACTGTAAATTAGACATAAACAAGAATGTTATTGTGGCACCAAGGATAGTGCGAGTTTTGACACTTTTGTTGCTAAGGGAATTGAAATTTATTAATTTACCGAAAAACCTATGGTTGTGCTCAAACCATCCATAGAAAGGCAAGATTATTCCCACTCCAAATGGCTGACATCATTTTGCTGAGTCTCCATGAGAATTCACAAGAAAGTAGAATGCTCTTAACTGAGCAGATACATGATGCTATTGAATTTGATGGAAGTATTAATGATCCTTGGGATTTAGAACCATTGGAGGAAGACAATTAGATCTTGCGCAATGAAGAGGGAAGAATGACATAATAAAAAGGATTAGGGCCCAGATATTTGCTCTGAAAGTGAAAATGAGTTCATTAAGGAATAAAAAAATTGAAAATGTCAGAAAGAGAGAGGAGACATGTTGTGGAGTAAACGTGTAAGAAAAGGAAAAATTGGGGTGGGGCTAGGGTGTAGTTAGATTATAAAGGAGTAAGGGGATTAAGGGGCAATTGATTGTAGGCTCAGCGCACAGATTGCATCAACACTGTCAATTTTTGATGAGGCACAATTGCAAGTAGAGAAGCTCAGTGGTGCATGAGTAGGTGGCATTGGTGAGGGGTGTCATGGTCCTCTCACCTCACAAACAAATAGTAGCACTAGAAAGATTTGTCACCAACAACACGTGACAAGAAGTCATCATACATCTTGACTGTGGATCGCACTAACTCACTATTTACTATGGTGCAGAATGTTATGGATGAGCAGTGGCTCAATAAAAGGAAGGGGGTTGAGACAATAAAGTAGGAAAAAGTAGTTTTACCTTGAGTATCAAGTGAGACAGAATAATGAATTAGTTTTATGATAGAATATCTCTACAAATGCATATAGAGATATGTTAAAGCACACTATATCACAATAATTAATAAAGTGAACTAGTTGAGGACCTAGTAAGTACAACTTGCATAGAGCTTAGCAGGGATAGTCGATCTAGGATAGTTGGACAAATACGCTTGATGATGATTATAACTATAGATTAGTAAAGTAAGGTGCCATTAATTCCTCTCTTATCTTTGGTACAGATTTCCTCAATTTACTAAATGAAATAAAGGAGTGATCTAAGCAGGTCAAGTTACATTCATGTTGAGTTTAAACATTAACGCTAACGTAAATCATTGTGATCGAAAAAATGAACATTGTCATTTTGTGACATATACTCGGTCATCAATGTACGTCTGTACTTTATCTTTTTGACATAGCAGTTCATTTTGAAATTTGGTACAAATTTATGATTTCTAATTTTCTAGTTTGTTGAGTTTATGGACTTGTTGGTTTGAATAAATGAATAGATATGTTTGGTTGCAATAATTATATAAATCATACAAAAATATGTTTTTTTTACTTTCAGATACATGATCTAGATAACTTTTTGTTGTGAAAATTATATATGCCTAACAATTTTATTTTTGTCATTTTGCTACATCATCATTTGTTTATTTTCATAGGGCATTTTGTGATCCAACTTTTCTTTCTTTCTATGGATGATTTTTCTTAAGGCATGGTCTATTTATGGTTTATGTAATTATGTTTTTAAAATGTTTAATGACAATAAAATGTGAACTATGTTGCAATTTGTGTTACTCGAGTCAATACTTTTAATAATAAAAATGAAAATTTAGAAGGTTGCTACCAAGGTTTTAAATATCGACCTGTGTCAAACGAAATAGATTGTTCTTACCATTTTGACACAGGACCGGCATCGACACGCAAAATCTAACAGGTGGGCGGCGAGGGCGATTGCGATCGGTGACGGAATTGTGATCACGAATCCACAGCGGACACGATCGCAAATCCGTGGGGGAATCGCAATCACGAATCCACGGCAGACACGATCGCAATTTGTGATGGACGTAATTGCGATTCTACCGTGATCGTGATCCGTAGCAATCGCATTCCCCATCGCGGATCGCAACGGACGCATGGAGATATACATACACATATATATATATAATCATTTAATTAAATAAATTATTTATTAATTAATATAATTATAATATATAAATTTATATTTTTATTTAAAAATATAAAAAATAAAAATAAAAGACATTTTAAGTAAAATTCTGAATTCGAATTTATACTAAAAAAATAGAAAAAGTATCGAAAATGTATCGGAACAGTATGATACGGTACTAAAACCTTATCGTTTTAGTTTGAAATCTCAGCACAATTCAAAATTTTGAACCTTGGTTGCTACGGACTTAGTTGTAAATATCATTTATAACAAGGTTTTAGTTTTGCTTTGATAAATAATGAGCATAGTTTGATGGGACTACCATAGAGAAGAAACTGTGATAATTTTCTTATTTAACTTTAAGATATGAGAGCCCTTGTGCTACTTGTGTGTATCTCACCTATTTCTGCAAGAGAAAATATCTCTTCTATCTCTCTTCTATGACACTCCTTGCAATCAATCCTATGTAGTGCACACATGATTGATTGATAAACTTGACTTGTTCATGCACAACCTCCACAAGTGTGGTTGTTTTCTTTGTAAGCTCTTGTGTGTTTTCTATTCGTGCAGATTACAATTTATTTCTTGCCTTGAGCAAACCCTTTGCTTTGAGCAACTTTTATATGATTTTGAGAGCCCCACTCAGACAAGCAAGAACAACAATTTGATGAGGTAGCAAGCAACAAACTCCAATTTAACTCGCCTCTTCTTTGTATAGTCATCAATATCTAGATTTATTTTGGTAGTGAACACCTATCTCTCTTATACCATCAAACAATAGTTTTGTAGTTGATTGGTGAATTTTTGATAGGCTCTCTCAATTTAAAATGTTAGACCTTTCAGCTACGTCCCAATTGCAACCTTCCACTAGTCCTCTTAGCCTTTTTTTTCCTTTTGTATTATCACTAAGAAACTAAAATGGAGGAATTTATGGGAGTCAAATTTGTTCGATGGGCTAAGGCTCATTGGAATCTTATCACCTATATTATTAATATTTTTGAGCTCACTAGAACTCTTTTAGAGGATATTGATGCATTATTGCTTGTCCTTTTATGGTAGTTTGTTGATCTTAGTCTCATGAGCATATTTCGTTGCTTTTGTTATTGCAAGATGTGAACACAGTCTTAAGATTTCTACATGGGTAATATCTTTTAAGCATGCGATGTGATTGATAGTGTTTTCTAGCTTAGGTAGTTTAACACAAATGAAAAAACATATTGACCTATTTTACACTACCATGCTACACTTTGTGTTGTATTCTCAAGCACATCAAATCCAAGGTTATGCAAGGTTGATTCATCACTATGTCTCTTCATATAGTTCGTCCTAAATTGGAACCTATGAAGAGAGAAAATTTAGAGGACACCTCAAATTACACCCATCCCTATTAGATGTTTACATGAAGGATGTCAAGAAGCTTTGACACCTCTGTCATTATCTAATTCTCCCATATATAGAACTGCCACTCGTCATCGATCGTGCCTCTTGGTGGTGGAGGCAACTGTGTAGGTTACAAAGGCTATAGATGTCTTTTGGCGTAAAATCATTGTGGAAATTTGGCCATGTCTAGGATGTGTGCTACTCTCTTCATAGTGATCCTCTACTCAGGATAGTTCATGTTCTCGTGTTTTCTATGGCTTTCACTTTCAAGGTTCAAAATCTCGAGTCATGTCAAAGTTTTGATCTTTGACTAGAGCAATATTATTTCAGTATCATGCCGATATTTTGATGCATGGTGTCGGTAATGGATTAGAGTTGAAGGAAGGAGATGAAGCATAGGAAGGAATTTATGTCGAGTATAGTTTTAAATCTTGTACCATACTAGATGAAACGGTCAAAATATATCTAAATTACCAAAATTCGATATCATTCAGTACAAACAATGTCTTCTTCCTTTGCTTCATCTTTTTTTCTCCTTCAACCTCTAAAATTTCATTGGCACCATACATCGGAGCGTCGACACAATATTAAAATAGTATCTTTTTAATTAGACTGAAACTACGACATAACTTGGGATTTTGAATTTTGATACCGAGTGGTATCGAGTTTCGATGATTGATCGGAATGATACATTTAGATTGCTTCGCTCATAGTATGAGATTTCAAACCATGCTCACTTTATCATACTTTTTATTGTAGAGTATGTGTCTTCTTTGGCTCCAAGTTGCTAGAGAAACCTCCTCTAGTGAGATATTTCTTTATCTCATGTAGGTACTTATAGTATATTTATGACATATTTACTATGTACTTACACTATGTATTCCTCTTGTCAAATATTGTATCTGGACCATGCATCTCTAAACATGTCTAATAACATCCACTATTTTTCTCATCATACGTCCCTCACTTTGCCTACCAATGTCATGCTCGCTAATAATTCTTTCACATTGGCAAAAAGAATTGGCGTTACCTCCATCTGCTTAGTTGAACCCTCTAATCTTTCTCAGCAAATCCTCAAATGTTATTTGAGTCAAACTAATTCTTAGAAGATTATACTTAGACATAATTTATCAGATGGTATGAGTGTTGAGTTTGAGTTCTACATTTATTAACAATGTTATAAAGGTGCTTGTGTATCATTCTCATAAGTTCATTTAAATATTTGATATCCTAACCGGATTTGTTGTATGCTTGGTTTCAAATACTTCAATATTTTTATTAATACTATTCAATAGAATTTCTTAATGAAATATCATTTTAACCCACTTCTTCCAATTCTTTATCTTTAGTAAGAGTATTCTTTATTAGTAAAAGAAAGTATTGCTATTTGATTAAATTGCTTGTGCGTCTCATTCACATGGGGGTTCCATTTAGGTTTTGTAATTATGTCTTTCTTATTGCATATATCTTATGAAGCACATGCCTTTTTTTCTCCATGCCCAGTTCCCTTATTATACTGTTTCTATCCTATCTACTATCTACTTTATTCTATATAAGGTATTAGGAGTACTTGTTTTGGCCATTATTTACTCTTAACAAAGATGTATTGTCACCTAAAGCACAGTTAAGTACCTAAAGCAGTTAGGCGAGTCTTCCTCAGTTATACTTGATTTCTGAAGGGGTATTGTTGTTGAGTTACAACATATATACTCTTTGATAATGTCACCATTCCCTTGTTTTGTAGGATAAACTGCATTGGACTTTCTACTTTCTACAATTGAGAACCTATAGTAGATACTACAAGACTCCATTGCTGACCTAGGGTTGACTCCTATTTGGGATCCAACCTATGATTTAGATAATCGTATTGCTCTATTGAAAAATACTTGTAGTTGCGCTACTATTTTTTCTTGTTTCTTTTTGCTTATTTTTTACATTGTTACCTAGCTACTTTGTCTTCATTTCTTCATTAGCCTTACATTTTATTTTGAAAATTATTTTAAAGGTGCTCTTGCACCTAGTGTAGAGACAATCTGTGCCCAAGGAGGTGTAGGCCTTATATTTTGATACTATGTGGGAGTTGGTACTTCATCCTCTTGGCAAGAACATAGTAGGTGAATACTGTTTATTCATAGTGAGGGCATTTCCTACTAGCATTATGTATTGACTAAAGATCAATTAATAGTTAAGGATCGAAATTACATGTAGTTCATTGTTGAAGTTGTCATGAGGTTTGAGTCTCAATCGATAAAGTAGTTGCACTCAGATGTGACCTCTTTCTTGCAATTTTTGCAATGTATTGCACCAAATCAATCTGTGTTACAATAGATCCTAAACTCTAGCATAAAATATAGATTTCTTTTCTCTGTGTTATGGTTCAACAACTTTTGCATTAGATTTGCAACCTTTTATTTTTCTTTTGTTCTTAGCTTTTACTATTCCACTGTTAGAGCCCAACCTCACTGATGCAAGACATCGACTGTGTTGGCTTGAGATTGCGGGTTAGCTTGGGAGGAGGTGTGTGTTGAGAGTAGATTGTCTTCGGGATGGTATTTGCCTGAGTTGTATTGTGACAACCAACAGAGTTCAAGAAGGCAAATGGAGATTTGGCAGCAACAGTGGGTTTAGACAGTGCTGCTGCAAGGTGGTGCACAAAGTGGGATATGTTTTTATTGGGAACCACATGTTGGTTACATCATCTTGCTTGAGCAAGAAGCTAGAGCTAGCAAATCAGTGGATGGTTAGAGTGATCATCGCATCTGAGGCTTGCAGCTTAGGAATTCTGACATGCAGATCTTGGGTGGATTTAGTGGTGGGGAGGGAAGAAGAGGTCCTGGTAAAGAAAATAAGGTTGTAGGTACTATTAGGGTCCATGTGATTTGTCTTTGCAGTCATTGTTATTATAGGGGAATCAGAGTGGTGGTCAAATCTAAAGTGAGTGCTGGAGGGCTGTGAAGCAAGTGTGGAATCTGCTGGCAGGTGCTACAACAAAAGAATTGATGTCATGTGCAAGAGAGCTTGGTGTCTGTGTGCCTAAATCTGAAACATACTCGTAGAGGAGGAGATTTTAATGTGGGTTTTGCAGGAGGCAGCGATACTGCCTATAGGGAGCATACAAGGGTGCATTCCTCTACGAAGTGGTAGATTTGTTGGGGCTTGATAAAGGGCAGCCCGGTGCACGAAGCTCCCGCCATGTGGGGTCCCGAGGAAGGATCCATTGTACGCAGCCTTATTCTTTTTTTTTTTTTTTTGTAAGAGACTATTTTCAGAATTTGAATCCGTGACCTCTGGGTCCATTTGTTGGGGCTTGATGATGTTGAAAAAGCAACATGAGGATAAAAAGTGGTGGCTGAGAATTCCTATGTGTAGGGATTCTAAACTGAGGCCTAGGTGGAGGTGGCTGTTTGCAAGATTGCCGCTGGTTGTAGGTTTGCACAGGGGACTTGATTGGGAGGACTTGCAAGCGGGGGAAAGTGTGAGAAATGAACAGCGTGGTCACAAAGAGGCGAGTGCCAAGAGCATTGAACCTTGTTCAACTTTGGTATTAACGGATGCTACATGCAGTGCAAATAATCTCTCTCATATAGATTAAATCTTAGAGCTCAAACTTAAATTTTTCATTAATTGGAAGATTATGCAACAAGAGGGGTTGGAGTTGGCCTTGAAAGGCGTAACTGACTCAATCTTGGAAATAAATCTATCTTTACAAATTTGGTAAATAATTAATCAATATCTAAATATTTGATAAAATTATAGCTATTCTTTAAGTCATATACTCTGAAAGGAAGCCTTAGCGCAACAGTAAAGTTATTGTTGTGTGATCGAGAGCTCATAAATTCGAGTTGTAGAAATAGTCTTTTGTAATGCGTAGGGTAAGACAGCGTATGATAGATCCTTTTCTGAGACCCGTATTGGTGGGAACTTTGTGCATGGAGCTGCCCTATAAATCACATCTTAAAATATTAATTAAATAACCTAATTTGCTATGACTCAATCATAATAAATATTATAACTCAAAAAAATCAAGATTTTCTTTTATATTTGCATTTTAGGCTTTATAGGGGTAGGATTAATTAAATTACAATTGAGCCTTTTAAAGTGACCCAATCCCATAATACTATATAATCCAATTAATAATATTTTGAGTTTATAGATTTATTCTTTGTGAGTCATTGACTGGGTTTAGTAATCTTAGTATTGGTAGTCCTTTTGATACTTGCATCTCCTATAATTATAGTTATTAGAACTGAATAAAAAAAGCTCTAGTTCACTAGTGAACTAGTCAAACCAATGGGTCAATTGGTCGGTTTGCAGATCAAACTAGAAATCAATTCCACCAACATAGTTAAGAGCTAGAAAGCGAGTTAGTAAAATTAGCTATTTTAAAGTTTTAGAAAGATACAAAATCTCAAAGCATTTATATATAAATAAATATCCTTTTCTATAGTTAAA
Organism: Alpinia galanga; assembly: GCA_037177395.1. Classification (NCBI taxonomy): domain Eukaryota; kingdom Viridiplantae; phylum Streptophyta; class Magnoliopsida; order Zingiberales; family Zingiberaceae; genus Alpinia; species Alpinia galanga. Next base: position 2,893,019 of record JBAMHZ010000072.1, read on the forward strand.
TCTAAATGCTCACAAAAGGAATTTGATGGCTGAACTTTTGGATGGTTGTGCTATGTTTTAAAGAATAAGGTTTTAAAATAGTTGATGCCCGACTGATGGCCACAATTGCAATGCGAGAATACAACTAGGTAGAGAGAGAACAAGATTGAAGTACATTGCTTTAGGTGTTCTATCAGTGCAAATGGTGTGTGTCCTTAGCTGTGAGAGTGAGAGTAGAGGTGAGAGGATGACTTTGTAAGCTATGGCTTTAGGTGTTCAGACTAACCATGGTGTGTGATGGCATTGGTGGATGATGACATAAAAATGAGAGATTATAGATGGGAGAGGGAGAGATCAAGAGGTGTGTGACAACATAATCTATGACTTTAGGTGTTCTTGTCGGTGGAATGGTGGCCTGCATCGATGCTGGTGGATTGCGACGTGCAAGATCAAGAGATGAGAGACAGGAGAGAGATCAAGAGGGAGAGTAGATTTGAAATTGGAAATTAGATTTTTAAGATTTTAGTTTTAGGAATTATATGTCACAATAAACGCGAGCTAGAGGTTCAATTTTTTTGAATGAACTTATTGATGGTTTTCCTTTATGTTGCGCTTCGATCGCTTGTTCTTGGTGATCATATCTTATGTCCCCGGATTAAAAAT
>JBAMHZ010000072.1:2896558-2907368 GCA_037177395.1 Alpinia galanga
ATAAAGGGAGAAAGTAAAAGAATTAATAAATTTTTTCATAGAAATAACAAAAAAAATTAATAAAGAGAAAAAGAAGAAAAAAATAACAAAACAATTAATACAGAGAGAAAGAGAAATAATAAAAAAGGGAAAATTTTAGGATTTAGGGTCACCTGGGACCATGGGCTCTCACGTGAGTTGGCCCGTAACCATGAGGCCTTCCACAACCTCGCTCAAGGCCTCTAGTGGCTGTGGGGTCTCATGCGATGCCTCCGGCAGCCACGAGAGGCCTCGCGTGAGGCACCACGACCGTGTATCGACTTTCATGCTGATAGACACGGTATTTTAAACCATGGTCAACACAATAAGGTAACATAGGATATGTATAGTATATCTTCTGTGTAACTCATCCGTTCGAAATTTGTGTCCAAATTTATTGTTTGTTATTGTTGCTTTCTGTTTTAGGTAGGAGGGACAACAGATAACATTGAAGAATGCTGTGCAACTTTTGCTTCTCGTGCCTTAGGCTTTGATGCTCCACTGAGGACCACCCATCAAATAGACAATTGTACCGAAGGCTGGTTAGCTTTTTCTTGAACTCATAAAAAATGTTCTTACATATAAGTGCATTAATGTTTAATCAAATGAAATTGCTGTTTTTGCAGTGTTGTATTGGCTAGAACAAAAAGTTTCTGCTCTGAATTTCACAGCATGATTAGGGTTTGTCTTTAAACTCCTACCTACCTACCTTTTACCTTCATACTATTCAACAACACATCTATATTGGTAATGTATTCGAGATTATAAAGTTATTTAATTCAAATTAGGAATTATTTTTTAAAATTTTAGATTTTATAAAAAAATAATTTGGTATATCCTTTAACTTAGGGGAATAAATTAATTCAAACAATTTTTGATTTGGTAATTATCTTACAGGGTGAATAGTTTTTTTTCTTCCATGTTTGATAATGTGCTTTTAGCTATAACATTATTTTTTTCATAGAATATTTTAGTTTTCAATTTTTTGAGTTAGAGCATTTAAAAGGGATCCATTTTCTGATTTAATTGAGCTTTATAATTATTTTCAGCCCCAAGAAGGTCTTCACGGTCCTTAACATGGCTTCATATACCGTGGAACATAAGTAAACTATAACATCAAGTCCAACAAGTCCAATAAGATAGCTTAGAGTTTCACTACAAAAGCATGATAAAGCAAAAATAATCCATGAGTTAAATCTTAAAAATGCACGAAGTGTCCTCGGAGTGAGTCCTAGTAAATGTGACACTCCCATCAAATGACACTCTCATCAAGGATTTAGATACCTTCTTCTTGAAGTGCTAAAGTGGCAAGATAAGGCCTCCTGGGCACGATGCGATAGTCAAAGCATCCAGTGGTAAAACTTTTCACAAGTTCAGAGCATTAGGGGTTCGATTCCCCCGGGGAACGAATCTAGAACGTTTGACCCTAGGTGTGAGTAGCCATTTGCCCTTTCAAATTTACCAGTGAGCGAACCAGGGGGAAGGTCGTCCACCTCCAGGACTAGTCCGAAGCCTGGATATCTAGATTAATAATAAAAAAAAGTGGCAAGATAAGGAGGTCAACACTGAGTAGAGCAAGCAAATATGTTGAAATGTATAAACTAAAGTAATAAGCAATATAATAAATTCTAAAGTTGCACTCTAATGTAATGGTGCACCTGCATCAAATGTAAGAATACTATGCAAGGATATAAACCTCTACTAAGGTCCTAAAATCAACTAAGTATAGTTCAGACTTGCTCATCGGTGTTACTTTGCACTCTCCTAACAAAGAGTGGGACCACATGCTTGTTCCGTACAAATGTGATTACCAAGGTAGCTTGAACTCATCCTTGCAACCGTAGCCAATGAATGGATGAGTAGGGAAATTGGTCTATTTATACCTGTTAATGTTCCACATCATCTATATGTTTGGATTGATGCGATGGATAACCAGACATGTAAAGGGGGTGAATAGAGGTTGTACCTACAGTTAAGAATTAATATTACTTTGCTACGGGCTTAACAAAGTCATACAAATATCATTGGCAGCAGAAATAAGAAACATAAAGAATTGCATATCATAAATGCTAACACGATGTAAGCAGTTCAAAACCCTCTTCTTACTTGATGTCCTATAACTTGTTGATGAGTCACTCTCGAAAATATCAAAGATAACCTTCGGAGGTGAAGAAACCTCTCGCAACGAAAATGTAATATGAAGATTAAGAGGAAGGCTAAAGGGTACAAGGAAATACTCAATAAGATCTATCCAATTTCTACTTTGCCAACTTTCAAACATCCACCTTACTCCCCTTTATATAGCCTTCTGACTCTTGATTCTTCACTTGTTGGTTTCCTGATTTTTTGCTGATTAGTCGATCATATGTTTGTTGGTTGATTAGCCTTAATTGACTTGAAATCTGTCTACAATCATTCTAATGATCAATTCTCGCATAAGTTATATCCTGCATTGAAAATAAGCTGCAACATCTGTGGGTTTGTCAGTGCTTTTCAAGCTTTGGAAAATAAGCATCTGCAAATCTTGATTTCAGTGTAATTATTCAAACTGCTTGAATACTGCAGTGGAGCTAGCTAGCTGCCATAAGAGGAATTGACACTTTATACGAAGCATTTCTTTTTAAAACATAATTTTTATCTAATTCAGATGTTGCAGTGGGTACTGTTTTAGATATTTCTGCTCACTGGGCTGTTAAACAACTTGTTTGAGATTTTAAGTATGGGGAGGATGCTTTGACAGGGTGGGCCTTTATCAGGGGGGCTGATAGCGTGGCTAAGTATGTTTTAGAGTCTGATTTTGAGGTTTCCGTGTTAACTGTTGAAGTTTCTAATGCTTTGGTGGATCTTATTATAGTGAAGTAGTTGCTTGTGGGTTCTTGCTTAAAGAAAAGTTGCAAGGGACAAAAGACGGTCGATAACTGGGTGGTTTAGTGTGATTCTACATTTCAAATCAATTGTTATAAGTTTACATTGTTACTGGAATGCTGATTTCTGATCAGAATGGTAGGGGCAGCTCATAGCCTCATACAAAAAATTTAAAACCATGCAATTGTCTGCTATAGCATGTATTGCCTCAGTATGTTTTGATTATTATGATTTTTCTAAATTCTTATAAATTTTGATAATGAATGCAGGGAAAACAGGTTAGAAAGTTATATCGTGCTCTTGCTGCAGCACCTGTACCCGTTGGAATAATTACACACTACATGCGTCCCACCAATATTGCTCCAAGATTAGTTTCCGAAGGTAATACTAGAACCTAAGCATTTTACCATGGCACCAAATAAAGATTGTTAGAACTTGTCTATGATTTAGTATTATATATTGTTTGTTACATATAATATTGTTTTTCAGACAAGGATTTGCAACCTTAATGTTGTATATTGTTTGAAATAAATTTAAAGATATAGTAGTAAAGATCATATGAATGGTTACTTAGGAAGTAAGGTCCTAAGCCAGGGTTCAAAATTTTGAGTCATGTCGAAGTTTCGTTCTTTAATTGGAATGATATTGTTTCGGTATTGTCTTGATGTTTTGATGCATGGTGCTAGTGATGAATTGGAAGTTGAAGGAAAAAAGGAGATGAAACCTTTTGACTATTTTGTTATGTACAGTACGAGATTTCAAACCATCCTAAGCATTAGTAGAGCACCTTGGCACTGTAGTGCATTGTCTCTCGCTTGTGAATTTAGGGACAATGATAACAAGTAGGTTGTAATCAACATTCAGAAAATATACACGAGAACGAGATAAATATAAAAAGAAAGAAGCAACACTAGAAGAACAAAGCTCTTCTTGCACTCTAACAGGATATCAGCATCTATCAGTAATTAGATAAGGTGGTATAAGTTTAGTGGTGCAACATTGTTATCTGCGTCAAACTTTTATATTTCCTTAACATTAACAAGGTAAGCCCACCAATGTCACGCAATAAAATGGAACAGTATACAATAATCCATGATGGGGAAGGCACCTCACTTATGTGTACTTCAGGCTAATATCTAGTTCAGCACGCTTTAAAATATGCAATTGGCAGGCACTATATATATATATATGCATTATGGTAGTGGCACCAAACAACCCAACCAATGGAAAGGGACTAGGGGTTTAATCTCTCATCTCATCAGTCTTTGTTATCATATAGAAATAACTCAGACAAGTCACCCTACCTCAAGATGGTAGCTGAACAAGGAGATCTCAAATCATTTGTAATCTTTCCTTGCATTTAGGTATGTAAACATTCATTGTAAGAATGTCTTGCTCCAAAAAATAAGGTATTATCCTAAAGTACAAAAGCATCCTTTAAGGTCTACCCTTAACCTAAAGTTCATCAATAAGCCCTAAAAATCAATCTAGACTCCTACAACAATAGTAGAGTATTCTCTCTAAACCATTCACACTAGAGCAGAGATTTAGCTTTTGACAAAATGGTGGATTTTCTAAAAAATCAGTCCCTACTCTGAGTGCCAACTATTGGCAATTACTCTACAACCAATGATCTCTACACTAAGCAACCAAGGAACTGAAAGAAGCATCAAACTCCAACGTTAAGCCCTCTCCCACCACTCCCTTCTTATTCATGTTGTTGTTGCCTCTCCTTCCTAAGGCATAGGCGAGTAAGGAATTCATCAAGCGAGGACACAAGTGAGAGAGGGTTAGAGAGTGATCTACAACTAGAGAGAAGAGATTATTTTAGGAGAGAGAGGAGTTCACCAAGCTTGATTTGGTCAAAGAGAAAAGGAAAAAGGGAGGTTTAGCCGAGAAGAGCATGTATGTGAGTGCATGAGGGATTGGGAGGTGTTATAGCTTAATCTCTTCAAAAATACTCTAAATCAAAATTTGACCCTACTTCCCCATCCCCCTTGAACTAAACCAAAGTAATCATTGGTTTAACCTTATAACTCAACCATGATCTCCAAATTAAGACAAACACTCAAAATCCTAATTTTGAATATAAGTCCAAAATTACCCTAGCTCCACTTACAAAATTTGTAAATCCCAATGCAATTTTGAAATTCTCTACTAAATTCTAATAAATACAACAATAACAACCAAAGAATTTATACAACTAAATGGAGTCAGCTATATGAATCCTCCTATGTTATTGGATTTGATCCTCTATTATATCCTCATATATATTTAAATTAATTTTATCTTTTTGTATCATTGCTAATCAATTCCTCTTTGATCTCCCTCTTCCTTTATTAATGTGTGTATTTATCATAATCTCAAATCACCTATCCGAGACATTTATTGTGTGCCTAAGTATGTATTCATACTATTTTGAATATATCTCTCGGAGTTTTCCCTTTATAAACACAACTTCGACTTTCTCTTTAATGTTCTTGTTTCTTATCTATCTACTCTTGTATATTATTTTAACATTCTCATATCAGTGACTCATTTTTGCTCATGTGCTCGCTTGTAGCTCAATATTCAACTTCATATAACATATTAGGTTTAACTGTCATTTTATAAAATTTTCCTTTAAACTTTAAAGGTACCTTGAAATAACAAGCCTACTTGTATCATATCTAAACATCTCTATCAACCCCTTCATCCTGTCACAAAAACAAAATGATCCTAGATACTTAAAGCTCTTAATTAAAGGCAATTTTTCATCTTCTAATTTAACAATTGTTTTACAATGTCTAATATTACTAAATTGAAATTTCATATATTTTGCCTTTAACTTACTAAACTAAAACCTTGTACTATTAGTGTTTCTAGCTAAGATTCGAACTTAGCATTTACTTTTTTACGTGTCTCAACGATTAAAACAATGTCATTTGTAAACAACACCATGGCAACATGTCTTGTAAAAAGTTATGAACTTTGAGCGGATTCTTGATGTAACCCTATATTTACAAGAAATGCAGTTAATTCACCTATAATCTTTACCCTTGTTTTTACATCGAGTACGATCTTGGTTATTATTTGCAAATTTAATGTCATTTTTTTCCATGTCATAATCGAGTCGCTATATATTTCTCATAATACTTATACTTCTACACTCTCTTTGATACTTTACTTCTCATTTTTAACTTTTATTACTTGATTCTAAAAGTGATGCACGTTTTCTTTCTATTAATACTATACTTGAGGTGCCCTAACACCACTGATGTATATTGGTTGATTAAGTTTTCTCCAGAAATAAGCTTGCAATCTTTATAATTTTTTTTTCTCTCTAACTATGAGAAAGTCAATGTGACTTATTCCTACTTTTTAACATCACCAAATATGTTTCTTTCTTTTTAAAAATGTATTAACTATTATAAGTTCATATGCTATTGCAAAGTCCAATATAGTTTTTCTTTATTTCTTGATCCAAAACCATAACCCTCTGCACTCTATCATATTCCTCATTTCTTGCTCTACTTGTCCATTTAGATCTCATCCTATTAAGACCATCTGTTTTGATTTTTTGTACTATCTCATATAAGGCTTTTCAAAATGTGTGTTGGTATGTTTATCTAATCCTATTTGAGGTGCATATATGTCAATTACATTAATAGTTTCTTTTGCGACCACCACTATCTTGAGAGCTATAATCTTATCTCTCTTCCTAATTACTCTTACTACTTTGTCCTTTAATGAACTATCTACAATAATACCTACTTTATTTCTCATTTTATTCTTTCCTATATACTATAACTTAAAATATGAGTTCTCTATCATCTTTGTCTCCCCCGTTACCCTCCATTACTTTGTCTATGAGTGTTTTGACATTCCATGTTTTAAATCTAACATAATTGGCCCTCTATTTCTTATAATGTCTATTCTTAACCAACATAGCATGTGAGAACTTAAGCATATTAACACTACACTTAAGTTCTCACGAAGATATAGCGATTCTTATCAAGACGCTGTAGCCAGACGCTACAATGCATTTCTTTTAGCTAATATTAGCATAATAGTTTGATGAATCTATACATGCATTTGTCTTTGTTTGGCACTAACTAACAACCTAACGCAACCTTTCATCTTTATTCGGGCTTGGGACTAGCAATGGTGAAGTTTATGAGCCACGAATGGAGTCATTAAAAAAAAAGACAGTCTGGTGTATAAAGCTCCCACTAATGCGGAGTCCTAAGGAAGGATTTATTGTATACAACGTTACTCTGCTTTGTAAAAGGTTGTTTTCAATACTCGAACCCATGGCCTCTAAGTCACATGACAACTACGAGTGGAGTCACTAATTCTAATAAATATCAACTAAAATTTTAAAATAATAATAATAATCAATTATTTAAAAATTTGAGAATATTACATGCAAGTTTCTCTTCGACTTGTCGACTTGTAGCTTATATGTCCAATGAATCCCTTCATAGCTTCAAAGTTTTACGGTGGCTGTAAAGCATTTAACATGAGGTCAGTCAATACATGGATAGTTCCCTATTCTATGTTATGTCATTTCATTTCAATAAAGCACTATCCTTTTTCCTTCCTTGACGTTTATGTCTTTTACTAATGGTGGCTAAAATTTATGATCCTTTTTCTTTGTACCTTTGATAATATTTTCTCTAAGTTGTCATGAGGTGCAATGATCACTTGTGACCATCTTAAGGCAAATTCATAGAACTAAATCTTCAGATTTCCAACATTAATTATCTTGCTTAAAACTAATTTGACTAACATATTAGACCTTGATTCAATGGGATTAGAAGAGGTTCTTAATTGTTAGTCATTACAATTATGCCTCATACATAATATGTATTAGTATAATTAAATTAAATAAAATATGAAAATTATCATTTCTAAAATGTGATTAGTCAATAGATGGATAAGACTTAGTTGTTGTTGTTGTTGATGAGCCAATACTAGATAAGGTTGTGCCAATGGGTCGTGGTGTGCTATGCATGACTCCATATGGATTGTGCTTGTGCCAAGCTTAGATAGGGATGGTCCTTGAAAATCTAATAATAAAAATTTATAAAAATGCACAAAAAATGGAAAATAAAAAATTTAATAATAGATCATTCTCCGGAATCCCGCATATTGAGAGTTTCGTGCACTAGACTGTCCATTTTTTTTAATTATCTTGCTTTAGCATTACATGATAAAATTTCACTTTTGCAGATCCCATTGGTGGATGGCATCTTTGCCAACTAGAAGTTCTGGAGTGTAAGGAGGCTCCATGGCCTGCTGATGAAGTAATTAAAAATCACAAAGTTGAAGATTGTGGGTGGCCTTCCAAGGGAGTTGCCTATGAATGTATAGTTAATCTCTTGACCGGAAAAACTCATCAGGTATCTCTATTTGTTCTTACTTCTCATCAAAACTCTTTAAGTATTTCTATTAGTGGCTCATCATGTTGTTAAATTTGTTTTCTTAGCTTTTAATTTACTTATTATTTAATAGAAGCTTTGAGTAAGTTGCTGAATTTGTAGTTTCTTTTGCTAAGTCTTTTATCCCTAAATAGAAAGTCCCATGGTTTGAAATTTCATACCATGCCAAACGAAACAGTCGAAAACATATTGATTTGATAAATTATCAAAATTCAATACCACTCAGCACCAAGGTTCAAAGCAACTGTTCTAGGATCATGCAAACACTTCAATGCATGGTGTCGATAACAAATTAAAAATAAAAAAAGAAGAAGATAAAGCAAATGAAAGAGACATTGTGTGTGCTGAGTGGTATTGAATTTTGGTAATTTAATGGAATAATATGTTTCATATGTTTCTCCTGGCATAGTATAGGCAATGTTTTCTTCCTATACTTCATCTCCTTTTATAACTCCAATCCATTACTGACATCATACATCGAAATATTAGCATAATACTAAAATGGTTTCAGACAAGTACTGAAATTTCATTACAGCTTGAGATTTTGAACTTTTGGAAGTTCAAACGAGTAACTTTAATGCCTATAATAGAAACCTCTCAAGATTGACTTAAGATATACACTTGATGTGTAAGCCTAGTACTATCAGTGCTATTGGTTGATAGTGGTACAAACAGGAACCTTTGTAAGAGATAAATGCAGAAATGAAGTCATCTTCGATATCCCACGAGAAGGAAAGTAACAAAATTGCATCAAATTGATGGCATGGGCATCACAAAATAATATAATTATGTTTAGAATTTGGTTGGGTTGAACAAAACTAGACTCATGTACTTTGTCTTGTAGGCAAATAATGTCACGATAGATGTAAAACAATCTATAAAAATAATGGAACTAGATCAAATCGGAGTTGTTCATTTACGGGGAAATTATATGAACTTATGCATGTGACTCCAATTCGATGTAACTGTTTGTCATGTATGTTACTCGTGTAGTTATGGTCTCACGGTTGTGAAAACCTTCTTGTGTTTTGCAATATGAATTCAATCGTGCTCTCAGTTATGTCATATCATTCGACAATTGTTCATGTGTAGTGCAGATCCGAGCACAGTTTGCTGCTATTGGTGGACCTATTATTGGGGATTCAATGTACACACCACCCGTCATGGCTAGAATGGCTAATCCTTCGGTCAACCCATTCGGAGGCAGTAGTTATAAGGAATATGAAAGCGAAGACGATAAAATGACAGCCATAGAAGAATGGATTGCACTGCATGGGAAAGAACCAAATGCAGCTATTGGTCTCCAAGCCTCACACATTTCATGGGACAATGATAATTGCTCTTACCAGGCTGGTGATCCATGGTGGAGATCATAGCACCACAAATTTGAGGGGAAAAAACTCTTCCACAATAAGATATGCTAAAATTATGTTTTTCCATAATTGAGATGATCTAAGCACATAAGAATAGGTAAAACTCGCGAAAGAAACATGTACAATGATTCTGAAAAGAAATGAAAAAGACCCACTCAATGTGAGTCAATTAACCTTTGCTTAAAAATACTTTTTGCTTTAATGTATGGTCAACTTCAGAAGATGATTCTATTGTGTGCATGCCATATTTAATAAATTGTACAAGCCAATACTATCCTTTTAGCTTGTTTTGCCATGATGTATTGCCATTTGAGAGATTTCAATGTCGTCACATGTCTTCTAATTGCTATCAGTAAGCAACTAGTCTTTTACACCAATCCATAGTAATGCATGCCCGGTAAACCTATAGAATCATGTCTTTCATACGATGATTTTACTAATTTTAAACCTATAGAATTCATGTCTTCGTTGTATTAAATTCACCCGGAAACTAGTTGGGGGCTCCATGTCTTTTGTATGATGATTTTGCAAATTTTTTTTTACTAGCACTGGGTATTTAAGTTTTCGACCCAACTAATTCTAGAGATGGCCGGCCTTGCTCCATGGATATTTGATGGAGTGTTAAGTAATCCCTAAGTGAGATATGTTCCACTGATTATCAGGATAAATTAGAAAATACTTACATGGACAGCTTCAGTAGTTGCAACGTTTTTAGTTTGTCATTCAATTTAAAGGAAAATCTTATAAATGTATCATAGTTGGGGATCGAATCGTGGATGCTAACTTTAAACCTATAGAATTTATGCCTTCTTTGTATCAAATTCAACCGGGAACTAGTGTTGGTATAAGCCCTAAGAGCCAATCATGAGATGATTGATGTATCATATTTTAGATTAATAAAAGATATCGTTATGTGAGACTAAATATAATAATGCCCTGGAGTGGTATGTTTTGTTCTATGGAATATCAATTGCTTGTATTTATTGTGAGAGACCATGGATGATATGTAAACACCACTCTCAAGTATCCCTAGTCAAGTATTAACATACAAGGACAATGTTAATGCATTGAGACTAGCATGTAGGTTACCTGATGACTGATCTCACAAGTCATAGATATGAGATATCAAGT
>JBAMHZ010000072.1:2938587-2952153 GCA_037177395.1 Alpinia galanga
ATGTTATCTACAATATAAAGTATTAGACAATAATGATCATGTGATTCTTTTTTCAAAATAAAGATGTTCATACAAAAATTAGGCTTTTAGTATACATCCCAACACCTTTAAGCCTTATGACACGACCGCCATCAATACATCTGGGCTAGCCATCGGGACTTCCAGAGCGGCCCTAGTGAACCACTTGACGTAACTCAGTAATGACTCAAACTACCCTTGCTTTACGTTAAACAAACTAAAAGTGATATATTTATATTTCTTACAACTAACAAAATGTTGTAAGAAGATGTTGCCCAAGTCATCAAAGCAAGTTATGGAACTCGAGAGGGTGGTGATTAACACTCTGCATTTGATGACATCTATATATTGGTGGAGAATGGTCACGTTCTTAAACTTATATATGTGCTCCTTCGAATCCGTCGTGCCATCATATTCCCCTAAATGGAGAGCGCAAAAATGGGAAGGAAGCTCCTCTAGAAGTATCACTTTGATGAAAGGGGAAGGGTTTGTGCCGAGTCAGGAGCACAATCGAGTGACTTTCCACTTGCTCCTCTCTTCTTCCCGAGGAGAGATGGTGGGTGGGCTTGCTAGCCCACGGTGTCAATTCTTCTTCAGGAATGACCCCCCACTTGTTACGAAGGGAAGGAAGGATACGAGGCTCTCCTCCACTTGGATGAGCCCCGATGAGCAGTTTGGCTGAATGGGGCTAAAGATATCCAGCCCTCCGACTCTCCCATGCCAAAGCACTTTCCACGACTTTCTCTATTATCAAGACCAATTGGCCACAAGTCAAGGTGATGGGAGCTTCTTCAAAAGTAGAGACCCTTGAGGGAGCTCCTTACGACTGCATCTCAACGTTTGGCTCAAAGTTTCCATAAATGGTGTTAACTGATGTAGTTGTTTTTTAGTCTCTTCTATAGAAGCATTTGAGAAGGGTGAATTCTTCACGACTGTAGTAGTAAATCTATCAAAATTAACACGCGTGAAGTGATCACCGAGATTTCGACTAACGGTCCTCCGATACTTAAATCAAACTCAGAAGGTTCAAAAGAAGAAAACAATGTCTCTGTAGTAAGAATATGGTAAGAAGTATATGCACGGAGTGTTCCCCAAGAGTTCTAGCTAAGAAAAAGAAGAAGAAGAATATGTGACAAGTATATGCACAGAGTGTTCCCTGAGAGTCAAAATTACAAACCATAAAGTCTTTTAGTTTTTCACACCAATCCTTAACCAATTGTTTATTCACTGTGTTAAATCTCATTGATTTTCAGTATAAATGACAAGGATCAAAGAAACACACAGGTAGCAAGTGAAGTAACGTGTGAGTGATTTTTAAAAATACACATTATTAACAAAGTGTAAGTGATGAATTAGAAAGATTTTTTAAGCGGGACACATGAAGAGTTTAGTGATTTATATGAATTTAAAAAAATAGTCTGAGGGGTAACTATATTAGGATATAGTACAATGGCAATATCTAATAGATAATTTCTTTGATTATTTAAATTTGTTTTCCAATAAACAAACAGATCAGAGCAGAAGATGGGTTCCACCGAAGCACCACCCAGTAAAGCCTTTGACCAGGTTTGGAGGATTTTCCAGCACAGATCGCTTTCGTATGTACTGTTCACAAAAATAGAAGCATTGATAGTCCTGCCACTCCTTTCCACTGCCCCCAATTCAAACCCAACCCCCACAGACATGAAGAAGGAAACCCATTGAACTGAAAAGGTACCCTCTGCCACCCCTGCAGGCTCCTTTCCACTGCCCCGAATTCAAACCCAAACCCCACAGACACGAAGATGGAAACTCATGAACTGAAAAGGTACGCTGCCACCCCTGCGCCTGCATTAAAAACTCACTACATTATATGTGTATCATCTAGTCCTTCTTTATTGCCTTGTATCCTATCCTACGCTGGCACGAGCATCCAACACGCAGAAATTAACGCGCGACCAGGGAAAATGTTCCATCCACTCTTTATTTAATTCTCACGTCCCGGTTTCATTTCCTTCCTACACCACTCAACCCATCCTCTTCCGTCTTCTTGGTCTTATTCACGGAGACAATGATAACACAAAGTTAGGCCTTTTCCCCGGTTTGGTTCTTCATGGAAGTGGATTAGGATGACTGGGGGAGTTTGTTTGACTCTCAGTAGGTCCATTCCTGTGGAAGACCCACCTCTGAGGGAGACTGAAATGGATTCATCTGCTTACTCGCCGATGGGCTTCTTGTTGATCTCTGCCTTTGATGCTCTCCTGTGTCTGAGAAACAGAGACGAAGACAGGAATCAAGACGAAAAAATTATAGGCATTCCAATGGGAAAAGCTAGTGTTCAAACAGTAGTAAAAGGATTGATGTTCGTAATTAGAATTGAGCCATGACGGCAATGACAGCCATCCACATTTTCGTTGTGCAAAGAACAGAACCGAACTTTGAGTTATAAATAAAATGATCGAAAGCCTTACATTCTTTCTCCAGTTCCTTCACACGCGGAAGAAACACACCGGTTCCTCCGCACTTCCGTTTTCCCTGCGCACCCAGCCGAACGTAGGAGCGGCTATGAAACGGAAGCAGCGGCCTCGGGGAAGCCCTACCGTAAACCTTCTCCTAACCCATCATCCAAAACAAAACATTTATAACCTTCCTGAACTCTACGAATAAGCCAAGTGAACTGGACCTGCAACTGCACCGGATCCGCCGGATGATCCCGGAACATCTCCGCCAAAAATCCGGCCGCCACTCGCCCACGGTAGGCACCTGGAGACGACAAAACCCTTAACCCGGATTGAGTTTCCTGAGGACATGGCCCAGCCCATATCTCTCCCTCCGAAGCTCCGAACCAGCCCAGTGGTGCAACACGCTTCAAGCCCTGCAAACAAAAACGATGGGATCAGGGGAGCGGCGACGAGGAAGAGAATAAATACGAAAGGGAAAAAAAAAACTAAAAAGGGTACGAAGCATAAAGCGACCTCGAAAGGGAGTGGGACAGCGAGAGGCTGCTTCACGGCGCGGCGAAGATGGAGGCGATCAAAGGTGCCAAGAGGCAGGAGTTTGTTAGTTAGGCACTCAACTTCGGACTCATGTAGGGCGCAGATGCCGGGGAAGGCGCCAGAGCAATGGCGGTAGCACGAGAGGCCTACGTCTGACATTAGCTCGGAAGGCAGCCAGTGATAGCCGTCGTCCAGATTCTGCACGAAGCCCGCCATCGAGAAGGAGCTCCTCAGAGACGAGTAAACGTTCCACAATCTACAAGGAGAGAAGTGCGAGATAGAGCGAGATTTGGCTGCTATATAGAGCGGCGCGGTCGAGGACTACAGCTGTAATTCAGAAAAGCTACGGTGGGTAAAACTGGTAATAGAATGACGTGGTATTTTTCCTCGCATTTATTGGCTCTTTAAAGGAGGTAGGAACGAGGAGTGTGTTTTGCTATATCCTTAATGGATCAATAATAAAAAAACGTTCCTCGACGTGGCATATCATCCTCTCCTTCGAGTCGAGTCTCACGTAGAGTTATCCGTTTGAATTAAATTTATCAGATTGATTCGTTCCGTCAATTAATTTAAGTAAATTAAATTAAAATTTATCAACTCAAGTTTATTGCGGGTCTAAAAAGATCAACTTACATAAATTGCGAGTTAAGATGGGCCAACCTGCGGTGGACTTGAATTGACCCACGGATTGAAAAAATTAAAAGTCATATTTTTCAAGTGAGACATAAGAATACAACATATAAGTGTAAAACAGAGTCATTCTATATTTGAGAAATGATATACAATCTTTGATTATAATGATCAATAAAAATGAATACACGAGAAAATGAAATCTTTAAATACTTTTTATACTCTTCAAATGCGACTATAAAGAATAAGACGAGATTGATAAAAAAAAGAAATTAAAAGAAATTTTATTATTAGAAAAGCAACTAATTAGATATTTAAAAAAAAGAAAAAAAAATATCAAACATACGATACGCCCTATGTTACTAAAAGAGTAGAGAGAATATTATAATAACTTCTTTACGCACTATAAATCAAATAATTATAAAATAAATTTGATTAGAATAAAAAATTTGATATATAATAAAATTATAATCCGTGGACCGGTCCGCCTAATTTGCAATTCGTCTTGATTGAGTTGAGTTGTAAATTTTTTAACCCACTGAAATGATGAACCGATTCATTTTTATCCACTATAAATTTATAATGAATTGATCCGTCCCACATCCCACCGTGGATTGACCCGTTTAACAACCTTAGCCTCATGTGATCTGCCGCTGTGGCGCCTAAACGAGCTAAGGTAGGTACGTTGACGGAACCTTCATCAAGACATCCTGAGACGGATGAAGTCTAGTAGATCACCCAGGGAGTACAGGTACAATCCCTTATAATTTTGACACGTGGACAGAGCTCCCAGAACGCAATGGGAGGGTGGCGTTGAGATGGGGAGGATCACGTGAGTCGAGAGGCAACACTTTTCGCAGCCTTCACTCACAAGCTTTTAACGGTGGTGGAATACTTTTCCAACACTTTTTTTTTATTTATTTATAACTTAATCAACGTTTTATATTTTTTTAAAAATAAAATAAATTTTTTCTTAAAGCATGCATATACGTACGTATAATCTGCCTATATGTTTTTTAATTTATTACTATATCTCGTAAACAATTGTGGGACAGCGTACATCGAACAATTCAAGTGTCCGATTTCTCAATTTGGAAGATTTTTTAACTTGATCCTTCTTGTCATAATATAAATACTAAATACTAGCCGTGGATTATGGTGTAACGATCAAATGTTTATAGTCTTTTAGGTATTTTAAATCCTTAATTATAATATATTTGTAAGAATTTTTTTAAATGAGATAATAAATTAACGTTTTTTAATTTATTTTGATAGTTAATAAAAACGACTTAATTATTTCAGAATTAATCGATTTGAAATTTGATGTCAATTAAAATAATAATAAATAGTAATTCAAACAGATGAATTTTGGATTTCTGGTTTAGTACGGATAGGAGTACGTCAATTGGTCAAATTGTATATTAACTTAGAAATTAATTTAATCAAATCAAGTCTAAATCATAAATTTGAACTAAACAAATATATAATTTGCTAGTCACAAGGGTCTTACGATAGTTCAAAAGTGAACTGATAGAGACTACTAAATTGACAAATTCCAACGTTTGAACGATGAACTAAAAAAATATTCGTTCTACTAAATCGAATGCTAGTGAAAATTCATTAACCATGTTCCAAATAACTAATTCAACTGTTATATAAGAAAAATAAATATATAAATTTATTCAAACTACAAGTTATAAACTATGAAACTAGTAAAATAAATAAATCAATTCAATACGAAAATCATAAGATTATTAAATTAAAAACACAAGTTGAAATGGATTATTATAGTGGATCAACATTTGAATAATTTTTTAACCAAGATATTTGACTAATTTTTTATTAATTTTTAAAAACATATTTTTAGGATCAACATTTCTAAGTTTTTTATTTTAAAAAAAAGTACTATTGCATTGTGAGGCTCTTTAAAGTAATTTCATACAAAAAGCATATTATTAATTTTGGAAGCGCATAGTTAATATATGATCTTAATATGTAATTTTGACAGAAGTATAATCATTATGTCCTTTGTTTGGAGGATAATAATACTTACGATTTGCTCCAGAGAAAATTATTATTTTGTAGTAAAAGATGATTATGTTCACCTCCAATGCACCTCACCATCGGTTCCCACGATGATGATGAAGGGAGATAAATCTATAAGAAAGTTATGCCCCTTGATCGGTTGACTAGCACAGCGGAGGATTTCTGAATCCGGGTAGAGAGTTTAGACCCTCGCTGAGAATCAACCCTTGCACCTCTTGTAATAAATCTATACTGCACTAGCCAACAGGTCGTCCCGTGGAAGACATAAAAAACTGTTATTTGAAAGTACATTAGGGTAGACGCAAGAGTTCATTGGTTTTCAAATTTAAATTTGACTAAAGATTTAGATTATTATTTTTTCAATCTCTTTATTTATTTAATTTATTAGTGAAACTTTATTTGTGGGGAAATTAAAGTTTTAGTAAATTTGTAAGAATGAGATTTAATATGGAAATCATTTTAAACTGAAATTACTTATTTTAAATAAATACTTATGATAAAAGGATCAAAAGTAGTTAATACATATATTCTATTTTCAGATTAGGTATTCATTTTTTTAGACCTTTGCTTTTAGCTAATAATTTTTAATAAAATAGATTTATTATTAATTTTTAATAAAATATATTTACCAAATAATTTTCACCAAAATATTAGGGGTCGTCGTGGTTAATCTCCTAGAACTTCAAGAAGTATTTTTCACGTACTCAAAGAAATGGTATAGTGATAAAATATTTAAAGCATAAATTGTTCTCTCGATTTATTCAATAGCAAACTAGGAGAGGTCATTTATCTTCAAAATTAATTGGATGAAATTCAAATATCTAAATTATATTTAAAAAAAACACTTTTGCCAAAATTAACTGGAACCTTCTAAAACCTTAATATACTTTTCTCAGTTGTAACAAAAAAAGGGGGAAAAATAACACTAAACTAACACTGAATCACTCGGGGGAAAAGTGGTATTACTCGAGGCACGCAAGTATGACCAGATCACAACATCACACGCACAACAAATTTTCCTTCCAAGGAAACATTTTTGGGCAAAATTCATTTTATTTGTTAATAAATAGTACAGAAAAATGTCATCTATCTCAGTTAAGAGATCTAAATAAGCCAAAATTAAAGGGGAAAAAAATAGAGAAACGAGCAAAATTCAAGAAAGGGGTGAACTTCTCTAAAATTTTAGGTCATAATACTTTATTGGGTGCGGCAGTACGCGGAGGTGGACACCAGCAATAGAGGAGGAGACCACCAACAAGAACCATAGCTCCAGTGACGAAGCCGGCAGGGAGGGACGACGCTATACCAATGTATGGCAGTGGCAACGTGAAGACATAGATGGCGAGGGGAACTAAACAAAGAAAATAATGAAGCATTAAAATTATGTTTCACAGTTGAACACCATGCTATCAGAGAGGATGATCTTATTGGCCTCCAAACAAAAACCTATCGTTATCTCAACTGCACTTCCCGTGTACGTACAAAATAAATCATTCTAGTGAAAATCATCTTGCATATGTCTGCGGTTTCACCAAATAAATAATTAAAAGAAACATTTCTTCTACCACTTCCACGGCTTCTTACAGAAGATGCAAACCTAATGCAATTTTGGTGACAAGTCTTCCGCAACTTATAAAACCTGGGTACTGTTTATGTAAAGCAAAAAATCTGAGACAAGGAATGAAGTGTTTCACTGAGCAAAGACACAAGGGCAATTTAGTAAAACAGGACTTTTCTAAATGATTTGTTACCAAATCCCATCTCAATAATCAAAGTTTACCCAGTAGTTTCCTCTGTAATCTTGTCTCAAAATTTTTTTAAAAAAATTGCAATCACTCACATCCTAGTGACGCATAAAAATTGGTGAAATAGACGTGCATTTGCACAAAATAGTCCATAACTTGACTTTTTACATCATCTTGCAATGTGATTTTCACTCAAAATCAAATTGTATGCATTGAAAATGTTCATTTTAGTGTCTCACATCCAAATGGTGCATAAAGATAGCTGAACAAATAATCTTGCATGGATTAATTAGCACAGGATGATCTGCTAGCCGATTTGGAAATCAGCTTGCGACATGACTTTCATTCAACAACAGCTCATTTGAATTTGTGGGCATCTAAAGTGCCCTTTTTCTAGATTTCATACATAATAATGGTGTTGCAAGAGTTTGGCTTCATGTAAGCCAATTTCAAAGCATACTGCATAGGTTACTGCACAGGTCAATGGTTTAGGATGAGGGTAAAATGGGAAGGAAATTAGAAAGGGGCACTATTTGGTAATTTTTATTATTATTTGGGAGATAATTCGATTAAAAAAATCAATTTGAAAATATGTGTTCTCGTAAATTGCTCTAAATAAAATATCAATGTCCATATAAATCCATAAAAGTCCTACTTTTTATGATAAGTATAGGTTTAGTTTGTAGAACAAAAAGAAAAAAAGAAATTGAAGCCAAAGAAGTCTATTGTAGTCAAGGGACTGTTATGCAGGGTAATTAATCCCAATCTACCATTTAAAGCCGTGGGGAAAAGAAATTAATATAAAAAAATTGCCATGTAATTCAACACACTTGTATTTTCCAAACAATGTGCTTGCTCACCAAAATCAAATAAATACTATTGACACGAGAGAGCTCACTTTCTTTTACAAAATGCAATTAAAATTTGACATTGTAACCTAAATGAAACACCTTGCTAGAGAAGCAATTAAGTGGAAATGTGTTCATAAACAGCCAGCTTATTATTGGTGCAATCAATCTCTTGTCAAGATTGACCAAACTCAAGTTGAATTTTGATATATGAGCAATATGTGTTAATGACCGAGCAATATTCTCAAAGGAAAAATTATTAGTCAAGGATGACCAAGTTCGGTTTATTTGGAGAGATTGTTAAAGAGGAAGATCGTTGGTTTAATAGTTGAGTAAGAAATTCAAGTGGTTCAAGGAGAACTGGACAAATTGACACGAGATGAGAAGTAAAGCCCAAGAGAATCACAAAGGAATCAAAACTTGACACGAGATGAGACGTGAAGTCCAAGTGGATCATAAAGGACAAAACACTTGGCATAAAATGGGTAAAGTCCAAGTAGATCATAAAGGACAAAACACTTGGCATAAATGGGTAAAGTCCAAGCGGATCATAGAGGATCGAACACTTGGCATATGACAGAAGTCCTAATAGGTTAAGAAAGATCGGATGTTAAACACGGGGATGGAAGTCCTAATAGGTGAAAGAAAGAATGTCAAAAGTGAGACAGAAAGTTCAAACAAGTCAATGAGGACTAGATGTTTAGCCATGGTGAAATCCCGACAAATCAAGATTAATTAACGCACGAAAAGGAAAGTCTAAACAGGTTTAAAAAGATTGGATGTTTAGCAATGGTGAAGTCCTGGTTGGTTAAAGTTGATCGAATGCTAGACGAGTAATGGCTTAACAGGTCAAAGATGATCGGAAGATAAGCGAGAGAAGTCCTGATAGATTAAGGTCAATCGGATACTAGACAAAGTGAGGTTTCAACCTTGAGAAGGCTGAAATAAGAGTATTAGTTGATTGTTGCAGAGTAACAATCGACTAATGCACTATAAACCCTAAGATCGAGAGTTTGATGGAGTTTAAGGGGAAATAAGAGTATCAGTCCATTGTTGTAAAGTAGCAATTAACTAATGAACCGTAAACCCCGAGATCGAGGGGTTTAATAGAGTTTATGGAGATTTTAGGTATGAGTAATCGACTGCTAGATGTTACTAGTCGGCTTCTTCATCAGTCGAGTGGTGCACTCTACTGATGATACTATTTGAACAACTAAAGAGTTTGAAACTCAATTGTCTAACTTGATTGATCGACATCAGTTAATTCCTGGAGAGGAGCAATCGATTAATGTTTTGTTCGAGTGAATAAAAAGTTTAGCAATCAAATACGAGACTCAACTATTTAGACATCAGTCGATTGATGTAGTAAAATATAAGCTGGAAAGAGTCATTTTGCGGTCAAATACAGTATAATAATTGATTGATGGTGATAAGTAGTCGATTGTTAGACAAAAATCAACCTCGATTTGAAGCCTATAAAAGAAGGTTTATGAAAATTTTTGCCATCGATTCTTGAGGGTTTTGGAGGAGTGTTGCTGCATTTTCATACTTCAAAAGGTTATCCTAAGCTACTATAAAGTGATCAAAGCCAAGTTCATTTGTGTAAAGTTGTTTGTTTTATTTCTTTCTATTTCATTTGTACATTTGTATTTGATTATATTGTTTGTACAAGAATAGATTTCTCTGCTTTCGGAAGGTGTTCGAAAAGGAAAAAAACATAATAAAGTATAGCTAGGACTAAACTATGGGGTAGGAACCGGAGATTTTGAATCACATAAAATCAATTTCGGTTTGTGTATGAGCTTGTGCTTATTTTCATCTGTGCTGATGTCAACGGTCCCAACAATTATTATAATAGAAAAGCTTATGGAAAAAAAACAGAATATGAAAATGCAGAAGCTTTAATGAAATAAAACAAATAGCATTGGAAAAATAGAGAGAAGTGAACCTGAAAAAGTGGAAGCAAGGCAAGAGACTACTGCTGAAGAAATCTTTAGAAGATGCAGCAAGGATATGTTAAAGGCCATATTAACAATCACAAATAATACTGGCAAAAGTGGCGCACCTTCGCATCCTGTAACAAAAGTCAACATTGTTTCCATGTAGCTTTTAGCGTGAAAATATTGTAAAAGTTCACTAGTGCATTAGTAGAAGATTATTTATATCAGGAATAACAAAATAAAAAAAAAAAATGTGTTTCCGAGCAGTACAATCCAAATTCCTCCAATTATAATAAATGAACAACATAAGCGTGCACGCTTACATTGCACATGTAGAGCCTACCGTCTTAGTTGCCATGATTTTAAGGACGACAATAAAAAATAGCACTTTTATTATGTTGTGTTGTAGTCAACTTATTTCATTCTATTTATAAAATTGTGTAAGAGAAAAATAAAATACAAATTATAATTCTGAAGAAAATAATTTGCTTAAAACATTTTAAATTATGTAAAAGGTCAGTTTATATAATATAATAAAATTAGTAAAAATTTTAAATAATTAATTTATTGAATAAATGGATTAAGTTATCATATTGTGCGGTGTCACCTAAAGATTTTGTCTTGATAAGTCACATTGTCATACCATATTATCAGTCATCATTTACGTTATCCGACATTGTCGTCCCTAGTAGAGATATACGCATGCTTCAAGTAAAATGTACTAGGATAAAAATGCTGAAAATGAAATTAGCAATAATGTTAGCATTGCATATGACAATTGGATTGATGATATAAAAGAATTTAACGAGAATGAGATGCTGCAACAAACAAGGTTATTGATTGCTCACATCAAAGCCGTAAATATTCTGAGGAAAATGAAAGCCCCAATTCACAAAAGAAATTTCAGAATGAAAAGAAAAAGGAAAAAGTCTATAACAGAGTATAGTGGATCAAGCAAAATATGGCAACAGAGATTGCTAAAATGAAGAAAAAAATTCTAGCGGTTAATATTAATTAGGAGATGGAGTCATAATCAATAGTGAAAGGAGAATAGATTGATTTCCAGAAACAGATGTGCTCATTGTTGAAGAAAAAAAATACATTTCAGGTGATCACAGTGTAGATATTATGCTTCACTATAGTTTGTATGATTGCATGTGCTTATGCAATGCTACACGACATTACATATGCGTATATATAGTTAGTCATATATTGTCTTATTTTTCAATTGATTTATCTTTAATAAACAAGCTTATTAGCCCCTTCATCTTAATATCTTCTGTCATAAAATAGATAAGAAGATCAAGCTAGTTTATATCAATGCAAACATAAAGAATTAACAATGAGAAGCAAAGAGATCCTTGGACTAAAAATTGTGTAGAGTTTAATTAATGTTTATTTGACGCCGCAAGAAAACATTTCAGCATACATTATCACCAGTGATACCCAAGTTCTTATTTTACTTACAAGCTTGGATATTATAACTGAATTTCAGACTTTGAAAAAAAGACCCAATTTAAATGATCAAATATTAATAATATATATTCAATAAGAAACTCAACCTCTTCCAGATTAATGTGATTGACTAAAGTTTAAAAAAAATATAAGAACCAATTGAACCAACCTGAATTTCTGACAAAAAAAAAAAAAAATCAACCAAGCTAGTTGCTAATCATTTTGGGTTTTCTCAAGACTTGCTATATTGAGTTTTAGCAATTTCCATAATCTAAAAAAGTCAAGATCTTGTTGGAGCAATCGATCTCTAGTCAAATTTGATCAAACTCGAGTTGGATTTCGATGTTTGATCAATATGTTTGATGATTGAGCGAGACATCAAGTAGGTTAAAATTGACAAAATACTTAGCAAGTAGAGAACTTCATATGAGTCATAATTGATCAGACAATCGAAAGTTCAACAGGGAGTGGACTAAGACAAAATCCAAGTGGGCCACAATTAATTGCACATTTAATGGTTAGAAGTTCAATAGGGAGTTGACAAAGATGAAATTCAAGTGAGTCATAGTTGTTGGAATACTTAGTAATTGAAGAGAAATCCTAACAGATGGAGGATTGAATGTCATGTGTGAGTGGTGAAGTCCTAAAAAAGTTATGAAGGATCAGATGTTAGGCAAGTATGAAAAAGTCCTAACAGGTCATGAAGGACATGATGTTAGACATGTTAGTGAAGTTCTGACAGGTCAAGGATCACCGAATGTTAAGCATAAGAAAAGAAGTTCAAACAGATCAAGAAAGACCAAATGTTTGCAATCATGAAATCTTGACAAGTTGAGGTTGACCGAGTATTGACAGGTGAAGTCATAATAAATCAAAGTTAATCAGATGATAAGCAAAAAAGTCATAGTAGGTTGAGGTCAACCAAATATTAGGTAAAGTGAGAGTTCAACCTTGATAAAGCTGAAAAAAAGGTATTAGTCAACTGCTATGAGAACAACAATCAACTGATGAACCCTAAACCACAAACTTAAGGTTTTATAGAATGATCAATCGGCTGCTAGGTGTTAGCAATTGACTGATGCATCAGTCGAGTGGTGCACTCAACTAATGACACTGTTGGAACGAACATAAAGTTTTAAACTCAATTGCGGCACTCAAGTGATGATGCATCAATCCACTAATGATGAATAGCAGTCAACTATTGTTGAGCTAGATGGAGCCTTGGACTAACAAAGTATAGCAACCTTTGAGGAGCAATCAACTGATGGGAGCAAGCAGTCAATTGTTAGGCGGATTTCAATCACAAACCACAACATATAAAGAGGATTTTGTGGAAGATTTTTAACGCTAAATTTTAAAGATTTTAAAGGGGAAGTGCTGCTACATTCCATACCTTAATGAAACAATCCAAAGCAACCAGACAATAAGTAAAACAAAGATCACTTATGCACATAGTTTATTTACATTGAATTCGTTGCTTGTAAGAATAGGGATTATAAGAAGGTTCTCCACCTTCGAAAAGTATCCGATAAGGAGAAAATATAGCAGTGTTACCATTAGGACTCTAGGTAGTGGAGTGGACACCAAAGACCAAACCATGTAAAAATTCTAGATTTGTGCTTGTGTATGTTTGTTTTGTGTTATTTGTATTTTACGTTGCATTTTAACTCTTTGTAGATGAACACAATGAATGACGAACACGAATACTTATTCACCCCCCTCTAGTGACGTCATCGGTCCTAATAGATCTGGCTTGATTGAGCAATTTAGAGGATAGTGAAAAGAGAACATTTTTCTATGTGGCATCATTTTTGTTGTTACTTCAAAAACAAAACAAAAGGGTACAGGAAAAGACACATTAATGGTTTAGCACAATATGTATTCTTGCAATCTTTTCTCTTCCTGAACG
>JBAMHZ010000072.1:3068450-3078955 GCA_037177395.1 Alpinia galanga
AAGGCCAAGGAAAGATCATATGCTAGTGTTGCATATGATTATGGCAAGGATGAAGTGTCCAAGGGAGTTAGCTCAAGAAGGAGCTACAAGAGTCAAGTTAGGGACCATGAAAAATGGATCCCAAGTGGTTTAGGATATTAAATGGTCAAAGGTGTATGCCAAGTGGTTTGGAGACGGAGTTGAGTCTCAAACCTAGTAAATTGGCAAACTTGAGTTGAGTTTCATGTAAGAAATATGAAAGTGGGTTTGTATTACATAAAATTGGGTTTTGGATGCCAAATGAACTAGTGCATGAAATGCATTGTAGTTGAGACTTGCAGATCTATTAAGAAGAAGCTAAAACTAGGACTTTAGTCAATGTTCTTATTAAACCAAATTGATAGTTTTAAGTTTTGTGTCAATCTATAAATTGGAAAGGAATTTATTTTTGATTCTAATTTTCCCAAATAGATATTGGTAAAATAGACCTCTCCATGAAATTTTAGATTTTTTGGATGTTTAGAAAATTTTTTTGAATTTCAAAAGTTGAGGTCAGAATGTAGTTTAGGTTGAATTTAGGTACCAATCGACTGCTTTCAGAAACCAGTCGAGTGGAGTTACTGTAGCAATATACAATGTGATTTCCAATTGACTGATATTACTGTGTAGGTATACAGAAGGCCGTTTAGTCTACTGAGTAGTCGAGTAAGGTTGAAATCAGTCGACTGGTGACTCTGGTAGTCGACTGATATGGGTTTTCAGCAATCTAGTTTGATCGGGACAACTCGTCTAGATGTATTGGATCTATGAAAGATAAATAAATGAGTTAGGGTCATTTTTTGTCAACAATTGGTACATTATTGGCATAAGGTTTTGGTAAACATTTTTGATGTGTGACAAAGGGGGAGAGGTAATGTTAAGTGGGAAAACCTTAATGCCTTTGCGATAGATATCCTCATATGGGATAGGATGACCTGATTAGAGGGAGAGAGAAAAGGTTGGATACCTTAATTCTCCTCTAACAAAATTGGATTTTGAAAATTCCTAACTCAATGGGAGCTTAGGTGTAGAGAGAGTCTTGTGATAGGTTTTGATGCATGTTGCATTTGTATTTGCTATGTTTGTTTTTCCTAACTTAAACATATTGTCAAACATAAAAAAGGGGGAGATTGTTAGAGTAATCTTGCCTCGAGATGGTCTGGTGTGACCATGAGTTTTGATGTCTAGGCAAAGAGTTTAAGTTAGACATTTTTTGTATTTAATATGTGTATATGAGTCATGCAGGATTGTAGGATATATAGTTTAATGGCTTCGGGTCCAGTGAAGGATGGTGCATTCGAGGGACTGTGGACAAGGTAGTATGATCGAACTGAGGGAAGCACACTTCGAGGCATACGTGAAGGATGACATTGGGAGATGAGCTGGAGGCTCAAATGCATCTGAGGGACGAAAGTCAGGGCATACGTGAAGGATGATATTGGGAGACGAGTTGGAGGTTCAAATGCATCTGAGGGACGAGAGCCAAAGGAAGAAAGCTTGAAGGCTAGAGGTCAACATTGCAGAGTAAACGTCAAGTGAGTCGAGTGTAAGAGATTATACTCGGGAAGGGAAAGGGTATAACAGTCGACTAATGTGGATACCAGTTGACTAGTCGAGTCAACGGCAGTTGAGTTGGACGCTCAAACTTGTATTTTAGGTTTTACTCAACCATCAGTCGACTGATGTTTGATACTAGTCGACTGGTGAATTATAGCCAGAGAACAGAAATTCTAGTAGTCGACTGCCCAGTCGACTTAGTGTGCGACAGTCGATTGGTAATGGACATTAGTCGATTGGTGATGGACATCGGTCGAATGGTCTCACTTATCTAACGTGGATAAAGCCGTTGGAGTGTCGTTGGTATCGCAACGGTCGACTATCAATCGACTGGTAGGGACACCAATCAACTGGTAGGTGGAAACCTAGGTTAGAGGTTTCCAACCATTGCCTATTTAACCGAGGTCGTGGAGCTCGATTAAGATTGACGAAATAGAGGTGGTAAACCCCTATTAGTAGTTTAAAGAAGTTGTAGTTGCTTGCAAAAATCGCAAAAGATTTGTACAAGGTTTCTCCACCGAGAAAGCTCGACTTAACCAGGGATTGATCCACCGAAAGATCGCAGACGTCATCCACCTTACAGATAGTCATGAAGTAGGAGTCTTACATCTGAACCACGTTACATTGACGTATTAACATCGTCGTCTATTCAACTCTTTTCTAGTCGGCGCATCGATCTTCAACAAGATATATATTTCTATTTATTTTAAAAATGTACATACACCAAATAATTATTTTTAAAATTTAACTAAAAATTACATGTATTTTTTTATATATAAAATTAAAAATTAATTTTTTTTAAAGGTACAAATAAAATTAGATTATAATATAGTATAAATTTATAAAAAAGAGCAAAGATTAACAATGAAGTTGATATGGTCAAGACCAGTCGTTCTTTTCGGTATCTTTCGCGTCCTTGTGGATTAAAACCCTAAAATGGACGAGGAGGAAGTAGCGGCGATATGTCGGAGAAACCCGGAGGATTTCTCGGCCTCAGCCACAGTCATCCCTTTTGATTCACTGCTTCCTCTTCTGCGAGGGCCTGTCCCAGCTGGCCACTCCGATGACCCTACCGCCGGCCCCTTCCTCCTCGCCTTCAGAGACGCCGATTCCTGGCGATCCGCCTTCCGCTCTACCGAATCAAAGATGATTGTTCAGTGTGAGGTTGTCCCTTCCTCAATTCTCTTTCTATCTCTCTCTGAAGTTGTTATTCTTTTTCCGATCTTAATACTATGATTTTCGTCGGGTTCATGGAGGATTGACATCTCGATCTCTTAGAAGAACTTGTTTTTCCAGCAACTTTTTGTTGGTTTTGGTTAATGTACATGTTCTCTTTACAAACGAGATGATCTGTAGGTTCCATAATGGTCACTAATAACATTGCCAACTTTCTGTTATTACAAGTTTTTTCTTTAATTTCTTTTGGTGGTTATATTTGTCTATGTCTCGTGAATTAAGTGTTATTGGAGCTCATCAGTGCTCATCGTTTTATTTTCAATAAAAGGAAAGGCTCCGTTAATCAATATTTCATTTCATTAAAATGTTCACTTCTCATAACACTTTAGGTATCGCCTATCATAGCCCCCAGGGCTGGCTCGGTTGGTAAGTGCAAAAGGGTATCAATTCCTGGAGAGATCATAACTCTGGGTCATTGACCGATCCCCTCCTTTGCACTTGTCATACCTGAGTTCTTGATTTATCCCCTCCTCGGTAGAGGCAGCTGAGGGGGGCCGCTAATGTGGTGGTTCTACATTTTTTTTTTTAGGTATCGCCTATCATCATCTGTTCTTTTTTAAGTTTTTTTTCCTCTCTTGTGCTGTTTTGACTAATGGCACAGTCCCTTGTTAACATATTCTCTCCTCAGGCCATCATAATCATTCATTTATTATCACTATCAATGTTTGCTTGTCCAAGCAACATTTCTTTGAAGAAAATCCTGCAGTAGACATTCATTGAACTCATACTCTTTTGAGGTAGAAGTGATAAGTTACCTGAAACAGGCGCACCTGTTAAGCATGTAATAACCTTCAAGGTCAGGAGATTCTATATGTTTATGAAATTTTGGGAATGGGAATTTGAACTTTCGGAGGAAGATTTAACGAGTGAAAGCTAAAGATTTAATAGGAGGCTTTGGGCTTATTTATTAGATCACATGAAGGTTCTTTTAAATTTTATATGTTTTCTTGGAACCCAATGATTTTCTTCGTCATTCTTTTTTTTAAATTGGAATAATTTGGAGATATTGGGCTAAAATAGTATGTTTTTTTTTTCCATGGCTATCTGATTTTCTATGAAAGTGGAATAAAATAATGGTAGATAATGAAACGAAGCTGAACCATTTTTTGTTGTATTTCCTTGATAGATTAATCTCCTATGTTTTTCTTTTTATTGTTTAAGGTTTAGTAGGACTATCCAGTTACCAAGTTTTTGCAGCTGGCCGAGCTGACTGGTTAGAGTATGCCAGGCAGTAAGTTAAAATAGCTGCATAGATAAAAGAGCGCAAACCAGCTTGAGGTTGCATAAATTTTGTAGCCCAGATTGACAGTCGCTCAACATCAACATATTCTTGTCATAAATTAGGAAAGGAAGTTTTTTCATATCAGACTCATGTTTTTGCTGTGCTAGGTAGAGATCATATAACTTGGGTACCTTATCCTTCATGAAGTTGATCCATCAGCTAAATTCTAATTTCTTCTCAAGTGTTTATGTGGATACTAACTATTTCCAAGTTTGCTAAGGGAGTTAGAGACAGGAATCAGTTCAATATCATTTTAGGATTGTGTTTCAGATAGCTGGTGTTTATATTTTTGTTTTTTTTTTTAAATTTAACACTAATTATTTTTTGATATTTATACCTATCAAGGATTTGGTAGTAAAGGTTACTACATATTAATAATAAATTCGAGAATGATTAAAATATAATGTTATGATTACTGTAATGAGATATTTAATATTTAAGATTTTTTCAAACCATTATTTTGTTGGTACATAAAGAAAACAAATATAAATTGTTATAATAGTTGAATAATTAATAAATCGTATTGAAAAAATAAAATTACTGCAAAATGTTATTTAATATATTATATTTTTTATTATTTAATAGTATAAAGATAAATACTTAAAAGTAATATTTTGAATGATTAAATAATATTAGAATGACTAATTTAAATTTTTTTTTCATTGAAGGATACTTATTGGTCTCTTTGTTACTTTGACCAGCTAAAACATAAGTTTGTAAATCCTAAATTAATCTTGATGCAGCTATTTGTGATCGTCAATGTGAGGAATTTTTGGGCTAGATGTTGTTTCAGATTGTAGCCCATGCTACCTTGACAGTATTTACAAAGTTATTTCTGTTTAATAACCACACTTCCTAGATTCTGTTTATATTTTCTTAACAATAGAATTTTTCCTATTTTCCTTGCATTGTATTTGTGTCTTTCCATGAAAATTATTTTGAAAATAAAATACATTCTTTTCAGTATTTTTTTTAAGTTTCTGTAGTTACTTCAGTAGCTGCATTGTTCCTTGAGTATCTCTGGTAATTAGTAATATTAGCATCTTCCCTCCTGTACATTGGTTGCTACTTGTAGCTGTGAGCAAAACCTTGGTTAAATCGAAATAATTGACCGAACTGATTTAATTCAGAGTTTGGTTTGGTTAATTTGGAAATTCAATTTAAAAAAATAATTGATTATTTCAGTTTATTTGGTTCAATCTCGGTTTTAAAACTTAAAATTCGGTTAAACTGAATAGGTAACAGAGTGCTATGTTATTATCAATCAACTACTGTATTGGCTCCTATGCAACTCACCGACTTCAGGCTACTTGCGAATCGTGATTGAATTTGACTATTGTACCCGATTGCACCACTCAATTGATCGATAATTCAGATAGTAGTTTAGCAGTTGACCGCGCAACTCAGTTGATGAATTGATGAACTAGACAGCGGGATAGTAAGTTCAGTAGTCGATAGGTGCAGTTGACTGTCCAATAACATTCATGATGCAGTATTAATTGACTGCTAAGAGAAGTTCGGTTAATTTTGTAACTGACCAAATTAACCGATTTTATATTGTTTTGGTTTGTTCAGTTTTAGTGGTAAATTTTGATTGATTCGATTTGTAAAAAAAAAGAAAAGATCAGTCAGTTCAGTTTCAGTTTGTTTGGTTTAGTTTTTAACCGATTGCTTTGCCCTAGCTACTAGGTACTGTAATTTTTATTTAATTTTTTTTCTCTTGGTGTGTCACGTAGTATATTTGAGGATATTACTTGTTATGTGTCAATTATCATCTTGATGAGCATTGTGCTTTTTAGGCTGGAGCACGCATTGGATGCTCGATCTCTGCTTCTAACAAGTGCAAACACCCTTGGTGGAAAGTTCTGTTTGGAATTGCTCAAATGGATTATGTAGATAGAGAACAATGTGAAGAGCGTGAGATGGCTACTTGTCTTGCAGCTGCAAAAGAGGCATGCATTCAGTTTGCCAAGGAGAGATGCTTGCAGCCCTTCAGAGATGCAAGAATTGCTTCTGATAGTGTAAATGGAAGCCCTCAGTTTGTTTTCTTGCACCAGAGGACTGTCAAAAAAGAATTGTCAGGCAAGAGAAAGGACTCTGAGCCAGCTTGGTTCGTTGAAGAAGCTTCCCATAGTTCACTGAAATCCAACTGTGAAATTTTAGTGACAAATTATAGGGGAAGTGACTTACTGGATGGTGTATTTGGAGAGAACAGCCAAGAAACTGCAGCTGATTAGCCCACAAATAAATTGTGATTATAGCATCATGGATTGCATCCAGCACTAGTGCACTTCAACATGTCCATAGCTGATGTAGCTAGCAGAGAGCAGGCCCCTGCACCTTCTTTCCTTAAGAGTGTTGTGTTCCTTAAGAGGATATGGAAACTGATAGAAACATGTGGATACCATATGCCGTGGATATTCTGATGCCACATTGATTCTTGTATACTGTCTTCTTCTGTAGTTTCTGCTACCAGACAATTTGCGGCATCTTAATGGCAATGTGATATCGGGGAGGTAATTAGTGCTATCAACTGTTTGATTGTTATTGTTTCAGGTGGTGGAGTTGGGATCGAGAACCTGGAGCCTGTCACAAGAGTGTTAATATCCCAGAAACACGTTGATGAAGATGCCAAGTGGAGCCTGCCACAATTACGGTCATTATGTTCATAATTCTTTCTAATTAGTTGCCATTTTGGATATATTTTTCCTTCAATAAAAGTTTTATGACGTGGCCGCTGGACAATTTGATGTTGCAATGATTATGTATTTGTAGATTTGTTTTACTTAAATGAATTGGATTGCAGCTGTTATCTCTGTTCTCTGTAGAAATCCGCTTTATGCTGAATAATGACATGTTACAACAAGTCTTAGCTACTGGGGAGAAGAAAAAGAAGATAACCCAAGCCCATACCAGTTGATCCGACATATTAGACAGGGTTTTTATTGCAGATCTCATTTGTGAGCTGCAGATTTGGATCTTCTTAAGAATGATATCAATTGACCTTTTCATTTACAGGCCAGAGTTAGTTGTATCTGAATTTGTTATTAATTTACAGCTTATGCTATGAATTTGCTATTTAGTTGTATCTTCTTCTGAATCTGCTATCAATTATTACGGACAAGCAAAATTAAATGATGTTAAGTAGAATAAGGTGGTGCAGAAGGAATCTGATGTGAAGTGCAATCATCACTATCAGAAATTCATTATGCATCATCATTAAACAACTTGATGTCAAGGTTCTAAAAGTTATTTGCTTGTTGAGGGAATGGGTATGAAAGATTCAAATTTTATTCGAGTCAGAAAAAATGTTTGATGTATTTGTGCAGGTTGTTTTCTCAATTGATACATAATTCCAATTTAGGTACAGTAATTGGTTCAACTTTTCTTTTCTTTTTCTTTTGGTGAGATTAGCCAAACTTATTTGATCTTCTATGTGATGTATATTTCTTTGGTTGGGTTATTTAATCTTTTGTTTGTGTTGTTTTATCCTATGTTAATAGTTTTTTGGGGGTAAGTTAGGGTGAACTTATTTGATTGATATCCCATGTTATGCATATGCATTGATTGCCCTTTTATTGCTCTCACAGGTGAACGTAGTTGATATCTATATGATATTTGTCATATGAGATTTTGAGATTAATTCAAATGGATGTGAAATGTTTTGTTGAATTTTTTATTTTTTCCATGTAAAGAGAGTACTGTGCTATGATGAAGTCTTTCATAATTTATTACTTTTTATTAAGTTGAAGAATTGATTATGAGAGACATTAACATTATTAGGTTGCTCTTTTATTTGAAAAATCTTTCAAGCCAATATGCTTTTTATATTAGGTGTATTCAATTTGTTCATGTGTATTACCCTATCACGTTATGGAATAATAGTGTCCAAAATGGTTAGATTTAGAAATGGAGATGCTACTCAATATTTAACACTATCTTATCTCAGAAGATGCATTCATCCGCAGACAAATATAAAAAGTTAGATTATCATGATAAACATCTTTTATTGAATAATGAGAGGGATGTTTTTATTAGGTATTTTGGTTTCTTTTAAAATTTTATTATTCGAAGTCAAGGGTGGATGCTTCTAGGCAGGTGAAACAAGGAAAAGATCATCTTATTTTCAAAATTAATTGGATGAAATTTAAATATTATTAAGAGAGTAAAAAAGATGAACGCTTTCATTCAAGTTAGACAAATGTAAGGAACAAAATTAACCCTATTTGAGTATTTGATAATGGGCATCTAGTCCCCACGGGACGGGTAATTGGCTAGCGCAGTGTGAATTGTTACAAAGAGAGCAAGGGTCAATTCTGAAACGAATTTAAACTCCTTGTTTGGGCTCAGATAGCCCACTATTGTATTAGCCAACCGTCTAAGGGCATAGTTTCCTCGTGAATTTACTTTCCTTCATTATCACTATGAGATCGACGGTAAGGGATGCTGGAGGCGAGTATAATTGCCTTTTACCACAAAGACAATAGGCATCTAACATATTATGAATAATATTCAAAATGGTTGGATTCAGAAATCGAGATGCTACTCAATGGTTGCTTTGAAAATCTCAGTAAAAGGATGGAGGCTATCATTCGGGAGAAAAAACAAACCCTTTTTGAGGATTTAAAATTTTTTATGATAAGTAGATTTGATTTATCTTGGTTACATTTACATAATTAAATAAAATTTTATTATTTATATTCTATAACTTTTGATTCGTACAACATTTTATCATTTATCACTTGTAAACAACTTCAAAGAACATTCTATTAACAAGTCTATATAATATGGAACTCATGAAATACTTGATATTTGTGATTAAATATTTAATAAATCCTTATTATATGAATAATAAATTTTATAGCACATAATGAATACAAAAAGATTTTGATTTTCCATATAATTTGAAAATAAAAATATAATATGTTAAGAGTCAAATATTATAGTTAACGCTGCTAAACACAACTTAGAAATATTAGAAATATGAATGAGCCTTACTTGTTGAGTTAGTTTATTATTAAATTGAATTTAAGTTTTAAAATTTGAATTTTTAAAGTGCAAATAAAGTATTAGACGTACCTTAGTATTTTACAGTGAGCATAGATGAGGGTGAAGAACGTGTTCACAGGCACAAGACATAGATGATTATTAATGAAAGCCAAAGAATAAGGCTCCTAAATTAAAAAAGCAAAGATCATCAAGAAGTTCCTAGAAGTTTCAAATAAGTATACATGAAAAACAACTAAAGGTTGTGTTTAGAGGTTTGAGGTAAGGACGAGCATAATGTTGGTGTTACTGCATGGCTGCGGCAGTTGAGAAGCCATTAGAGACGAGGAGTCTCTTGTGTAGCCAATGCATTAACTGTGAAAATGAAAACTCTAGCAGTTATGCGGCCATCAGAGACGAAGAGTCTCCGGGAGGTTACTGAAAGGTTTTTATCCAAGTTATAAAAAGAAAAATAGAAGTAGAGGTGAAGAGGCGATTGGAGAAAGCAGAGGAGACGAGTGAGAACATGACATTCAAGGCTCTATCGGGATTTAGTTTGTGAACCAAGAAAAAAATTTTAGTTGTGTATGATTGCTCTCCAGATAGCTAGATTATTTCCAAAGAACAGATCGAAGCACAAATCTAAATCAGCAAACTTACTGTAAGTTGTTTACAGTTCATATATGATTTGAAGAATCTAATTCATGCTATTGATCAACTTACAATGGGCACTATAGCTCAGTCCTTCAATCTATCAGGATTGCCATCGACGTCCCTCTGACTGGACCACAATCAGATTTCAACAGGATTCTGACCCGATTGCAGCTGAAATTCGGCTGTAGTCTGGCCAAAATCCGACCGCAATCTAGCTAGACTCCAACTCTAATTAGATCGTGGCCAAAATTCAATCGCTCGGAGCAATGTCGAGCGGCTTAGGCGGAGTTACTATGCATTCCTCGCAACTGCTCGATTCACCGTTCGATCCGCCCGCATCATCCCTCTTGTGGTGCCCTTCAGCAGACGATGTCCCAGTTAAATTTGTGCTATAGTCTAATCCTTAAATCCAGCTGGATCGCCAAAATCATCCCTCTCGCTATAATCAGGCATGATTGCGGCAAGGATCTATTGCGACATGCTCATGATGTTGCGGCCACTATCCGGTTACCACTTCATGATCCAATTGTGCCATGATCTAGCCATGCAGTGATCCGACTATAATGCAGCCATAACACGGCCATGATTTAGATGAAATTTGACCGTGATGCAAGCGTGATGTCACAGCCATGACACGGTCGTGATGTCATGGCTACAATGTCATGGCCACGATGTGGCCACAATTTGATCGTGATCTAACTACTACGCGGCCGCAATGTCATAGCCACGATCTAATCACAATCCGACCACGACGTTGCCGCGACATCGTGAA
>JBAMHZ010000072.1:3159923-3175330 GCA_037177395.1 Alpinia galanga
GGTCACACCTTTTTGTTTTAAGGAATGAGTTGAAATAATTACTCTTAAGTGTCTTGAATCTTGTAGCTTAATTAGTTACAATATTCTGCACAATGAACACAGCTGGAAGTCATCAAGAGCTTCCTCGTCATCTTCCTCATCAACGAGCTAGACGTCAAGTAGCAGTTTGACGTCGATACCAAGGCCGGCAGTCAGCGTGATGCTGGCGGACGAAGCATGACTAGCAAGCTTGGTCACCGACGACGCAACCTCATCGAGGAGAAGGCCGAGGCTCCCATTAATCTCGCGCTAACTATAGCAGTTCATTAATATCTCCTCTTTGAGAGGAGGGAAGGGTTCATGATCAAATTTCATGTAAAGGATGATTTGGTAGTGGAAAAGAAAAGGTATATGTAAGTAATGGTTGAATCAAGTGTATGATTTTACAAGTTTAATTGGTGAGAATGGTCAGTGATGAGCTGAGCGTTTGTCAATTGTCATGATAGGAATCGTATTGTGACGAATGAAAAAGTAAAGTCTGTTTTATGAGGCACTGATCTTTTTACGGTTCTCCTCACTCTCATGATCATCTTCAATTTTGGTACCATGCCATAGTCCATGGCGATTCTTTACACACAAGCTACAGGATATTCTTTGGGTCATTACCAGAACTCAGTGATGACTGAATCTTGGTTTGCCTTGGTGCCATTAATTAGCAGCTTACATGGATACAGTAAATAGCCATGGACAGAATAACACACATTAATGAGCACAATTATGTTCCATCTATAAGCATTCCACGTCTCCATTCACATTGAAGTTCACAAGAGACAATTGAGAGCTTCAGCTTGATCCAGGTCATATCTATTATCAATGATCTTTCGCTCTCGATCCAGTGTTTGGCTTATCGCTTTTGAAAAATGGCAAATAAATGAACTGGGCAAACTGTTCTCAGAACAATTAAATTGGATTTTCAAACTTGAACAACAACATGTTTAGTCTCATCGGATCGACTAAGGAACATGATGATCTCTGCGGACTTGTTTCCATCTACCACACTCACCTTGTACTCCCCCAAGAACCCAACGAAGCTATACTGCCCATGCTCGTCGCTCGCCCCTCCCTCCTCCGTCTCCCACTCCCTCAACAGCTTCTCCACCACATCCCCCGCCGGCAGATTCCCGAGCCCGCCGTCCGTCAAGCACATCTGGTAGCACCCATCCGGATGCAGAGCAGCCCATAGTACAATGCCGCTAACCGACGGGTACGCAAATGCCTCCCGCAACACCTCCTCCAAATGCACACCCTGTTGGTGTTCACCGAGATCTTGGGCGATGTCGACTTCTGTTAGCCAAATGGGCAATCCCAGGGAAGCCAATTTGTCGAGCACCGCTCGCATCAATGGAATATTTGGCCTCCCGAAGTGTCCTTGAAGGCCGATCCCTTCCAACATGGCAGCTCCTCCATTCCTAAGCTGCTTTAGTCGCGATACGTAGGTGTCCACGGTCGACTTCTCGTCGCTGCAGGTCTCCACCACGTTGAACTCGTTCATGAAGAGGGTGGCGAGCGGGTCGGCCTGCTGCGCGGTGCGGAAGAACTCCGTCGATGAGTTCTCTCCCAGCCGCCGCTCGTAGAAGTCGAAGTGGAGCATCTCGTTGTTGACGTCCCAGTGGATAAACTGCCCCCTGTACCGGGATAACAAGCTCCCAATGCGGGATTTGACGGCGGCCTGGAGATCACCGCCGGTGAGGTTCTGCACCCACCCTGGCGCGCACGTCGGGTTCTCCCAGAAGATGTTGTGCCCTCGCGCCATGATTTTGTTCGACCTTGTTGTCGTTGATTTCATCCAAAAATTTATAAAAAGATATGATCTAGCTTAGAGTTAATTTCGCATGTGACCGAGATATATACCTGACGAACTTGAGCATGTCGTCAGCGAGGGCGTAGTTGAGTTTCCCCGGCTGTGGCTCCGTCGCGTACCACTTGAGCTCGTTCTCGAACACCGCGACGTTGAATCGCTCGGCGAACCACCTCTGATACTGCTGGTTGCCGAGGATGGTGCTGGCGATTGCGGAGCCGAAGGGAAAGTCCTTGGACGACTGCTGAATCGAGACATTGGCTCCGGTGATTGGATTACCTTCTCCATCTACAGCTTGGATCGTCACCGCGCGTTTTCTTTTCTGCCAATTACGATCAATTTGTATGTCTTCCTCAATGAATTAGAAGGTTTAACGAATTAAGCTACAAATGAAGAGGCACGATTTATAACATTACCGTTCGGATGCTCTGTTCTTGCTGTTTTGACCACTGCTCCACCGAAAAGGGCTGCAGCGAAGCGCTTGCCACTGAAATCTCAGTCAAGTCCTCGTTCATGTTCTGCAGAGATGTTAAGGAATATTTAAGCACTTTTTCTTCTCTTTGTTTTTCCCCCCTACGAATTCGAGACGAGATACATAGCTTCAACCTGAAAATAAAGAATAGAGGATCTGGAGGAAGCATCGAGAACAAAACCGCCCTTAAGAAATGACCAGCACCCACTTTTTGCAAGTACAGTTCCTATGCAGTGCAATGTTACACCCTCTGTAGATATTGTTGCCCTGAGAAGAGCTGAACTCGTTCCTTGAATCTTAAGCCAACCTACATCGTAATTTGTAGGTTTGCCTTGTTGCATTTGAAGCAAATTGACGAAGAGGAAGCAAATTTAGCGGAATTAATTAAGGTCTTACATGAGAAACTGTACATGGTATTTTTAGTCAGATTGCGCAGCAGAAACGCAGGAGTAGCAATGCCAGTCTCGGTTTTGTGGTATGCCATAGGAATTCTTCCATTCTTGTCCACCAGAACACCTCCGTTGTAAAGAGGAGCTTGGGGATGATAGCTACACTGAAATGCGTCATCATATGATAAATAATAAATAATAAAAAACATGATTCGGCATTAAAAACAAGTGTCAAAAAATTCTTTGTTATATGTTAATTCTAACACACATGCATTATCTCTAATGTTCGCAGTGGAACTGAGTAAGAGCAAAAGTATTTACGTCGGTGTAAGCAGAATAATCATACTGAGGTCCTGCATGAATCGCACAAATGAAGTATATCAGTAACACAAATTAGGGACAGAGTACGAATGCATCAACAGATCGAGTACGTACCACCACCACAAGAGGCTTTAAAAACAAGGTGGGAGTCGAAGAAGAGCCAACTTGAGATGAGAATCAGTAAATTCACTGTCCAAGTCCCACTCATTGCTCCCTCTTTGGCCACCTTCACTTCTCTGATCCAGTTTAATTAACAGAATTTGAACAGTGACATGTAGAGTTATGGTTGAGCTCAAGAGTCACAGGAAGCAGTGGTCCTCGCTTGGTGTAAATATAATGCAGGTATTGGATTTCCCGTGTAAGCTCGCATGTGAACTCCATCAAGTTCTGCGCTGGATGCATTGGTTTGGCGGTATCGATGGGAATGGAATGTCCTGTTTGCTCAAGTAGGAGATTCCTTGGCGTGGACTAATATACAGACATTAAGGACGCGTGCACTATGCGTCCACTAAGTAGAAAGCAGTAGCCAGACACGTGTCGGAAGACTAGCATGGATTCCAAAAGCGAATCTATATCTTTTTCGCTTACCATTAATCAAGCTGTTATTGAAGTGTGGCATTAACCATTTATTTTCTTTGGCTCTTGCATCAGAAGCAAAAAGTGTTCATTTACACAAAAAAAAAAAAGGGCACAAAGACAAAAACAAAAAAGGGATCATCATTCATCAGTCGCAGTAGAGGAATGCATGATTATACATCCACTGATTTTTTAGTTCAACAAAAAAATCTAACACCACCAAGGTTGAGCAAACAATAATGATTTTGAGGGTCGAGCAAACAATAACGATAGACAAATGAAATTGCCAAAAAAGATTTTTTAAAATTGTCATATCATGATTATTCCTTTTCAAGAAGAATAAAGCATCAAAACAAATGTTGTAAGAGTCATAAAACATCTCCGCAACAGATTTTAATAACTCAAAGAATCACCAGATCTGCGTCTGGCTATTGTTTTGCTCCATAAGGGTAAAATTCCATCAAAAAGAACACCTATTTCTTAAAGAAATAAAAGGATAAAAGGTACTTGTATTTCTAAACCGTTGTCCTCGTAGATTCTCCAACAGCAGTTTCCATTCTTTGGTACCAGTCGCTGATGTTAGTGTTCTTGACCATATCTTTGCCAGCGCTTAGGTATCGTATAGGCCTCAGAACCCCGAAAACAGCAAGGTCAGCTAAGTTAGGCTTCGAACCACCTGGTCAAAAGTAATTTAATTAAGGGCATGAAACCAAGAAAGCTAAAGGAATTTAAAGAGATGGGGGTACCAAGAAAATCTCTGCCCTCAAGAGCTGCTGTCCATGTCTGTGCAGCTTCGTACAATGAAGCACGTTCATCAGTAATGTTATATTTCTTCTTGAGCTTCTTGGACACCATGTACATGATTGCTGCTCCGGCATATTTCACGGTGAATCTCTCTGTAAAACTAAAGTTTCCTGGAGCCAAACCGTTTCGGACTTGAGGTTAAGTTCCACTATTAAAATTGACAGATCGATGGAATGCAAATGTCTGGCAACAAGTTATCAGGCATTTGCAAGTTTATGTGAAAAATTCTAAAAATTACCACTGAAGAAACCAGGCTTCATTCAAAGTAACATAACCAAAATCAGAAAGATAGTCTTAAAATCAAGGATTAACTTAAATCTAATAACATGCTGATTGACATTGCCAAGATTTCTGCACTCACATTGAGACGCAGAACAATGTTCAACCTCATGGGGAACAAGGCTTCTTCCTGCTACAGATCTTTCCCCCAGTCAAGCCACGGATGCTTGTCGGGAGACGAACCCTTCAAGGGATCAGACCATTGCAATTCCACCATTGACACAAAATCTCACTCAGTTTCTAAAACCTATCTGCCTCACCACTAGACAAGTGTGCCGGAAAGATGGAACCCTTCCCTTGACCCATGGGTATGGAGCTCTGATTCAAGGTACCCTGATTATCAGCTATCCCTCTGTCCACCCAACCCATCCCCCATGGAGAGCCTCGCTACTTCAGCAGCCAGCCAATGTGCGTTGGAGGCTACATTATGGTGGACGAGGAAGGATTTGAAAAACAAAGGGGGACTACTCTAACAGAGCTCCAACTCCCAGCCGTTTCGAAGGTGAGTTGTCTTATGAGCTTACTCCACCTTATCAGTGCCAGCTTCTTCCTCCTACTCCTTATCAGTCCCACCTATATCTCATTCCAACATGTCTGGCACAGCATAACACTGTCTCATCCCCATTCAGGAACCTGATATTCCAGCTCAGAAAAAAGATTTTGAACTCTGCTTAAAATAAATTTTCAACTATATTTGGACAGTACTTGATCCAATAGATATGACACACTATTGCTTCACATATAATGCTTCAAAAACTGTTGCTTGAAACAAGAAACTTTTGTTGAAAGGCAAGACTATTACACTCAATGTCATCTCTTTAGTACCAAATAGCATTGCCTTACCATGCTTAGCTATGTAGTCAAAAGATTCCAGCGCCTCTGAAGTAGTTCTGTATATATTTGGAGACAACATATGGACAAGGTGATCATCAACCCACCTACAAGAAGAAAAATACTATAAATAAATTATGGCAGAATTATAGCTTACTATAGTTCAAGCTGAACAACTACCAACAAGTGATTTATTTCCTCCACTTAACTTGCTAGTCTGAATACAATGTCTTCTCTATAATTGATTTTTTTTTTTTCAGCGAAGAATTGCTAATGATCGCATAATTAAGATAACAATGTATGAGATTTGAATTTGATAGCATAGGAGGACAAGTTGGAATTTGGTTATTTACTCTCTGTCTTGTTCCCTGTTGTGGTGTTTTCTTATGCTAGCCCACCTGAACCATTCTTATGCTCACGTTCCATTCTTTTCTTTTCTTTTTTTCTTGTGCATTGATTGCCACCTTGCCATATATGAAAGCCTATAGCAAGAGATTTTTGAAGATTAATTAAGGGGTCGACAAACTTGAAGAAAAAGACAGGGTTTGCTGAAATATTTGTCTAATGACACATACTAAAGCAAGACTAGCTTGCAAAAGCAATTTATGGCAATGACAGACTGCCGAGAGAATGAGTGCAATGCTCTCTCATACCATCTAGGACCTTGCTGTAGACTTCAATGATAAATCTTGTGAGGCTTGATATCTTATGACCAAAAAAAAAAAACAACAAATAAAAGGCCAGAGATATATACTAAGAAATACAAGGTGAATCTTCTTCAAGATGACATATTCTAGGTGTTTCAACAGAAAGAAGTGAGGAAGACGAGGCAAATTTCGACACAATGTATGAAGGTAGAAGTCAGTTGGGCCAGTGAATAACACAGAAGATAATGTAGACATGGTCGCCAATAGAAAATTATTTAATGTTCCTAAAATAGTCTGTCATTCCAATCCTTGGTGCATAGTGTGCAAACTTGTAAATGAATCATAACTTTTCTTATTTTGTCAACATTTTCTATTTTCATTTACTTAATAATAAATTAAACCAAGCATTTCTTCATGTTTTGTCCACTCCTTTACCTATATTCTATCCCTGCAAAAATTAATTTTGTTTAAACCCCAAAAAAATGGGTTTGGTCTAGGTGAGTTAACTGAAGAGAAAAAAAGGAAAATGCAAACGTATACGTATAATGTGGTAACATAATCTCTAATCTGACCACATTCAAGTATGACTACATAATGACATTACATACAGCTTACGCAAGGCTATGAAATATTGCATAGGCCCAAATATCAGATAGACAAACTTCTAAAAAGAAAAACATTTCGATTTCTAAACATGAGAAACCATAAAAATAAAAAATAAGAAAAAAATGAACTAATTGAAAATTTTAAGAAAGAGACTACACCTAAGCCATTTGGCCTCTTCCTCATCAAGAACAGAGTGCTCGGGGTGCAACCTGTTATCCAGGTTTTTCACAATATCTGCATAAAACCAAATGTAATACTGAAAAACCATGTAAACATTTTTTGCATTCTAACCAATTATTAAATCTAAAATAACAAAATCAAGCTCTTATTTGTTAAATTAATAAGAAGATCATAACCTGATGAATTAACCAGTGGCTCTCCATCCACAACCAGGATAGGGACCTTCTTATAATCAGACCACTTTATCTCCTTCTTACTTATAGGATTCACCTCCACAACTTTGTATGGTATGTCATGGTAATCTAGAAATGCTGTAGATAGTAACAAAGTGATGTTAAAAGTACATACACAATAATGCCATATTTAATTGAAGATCCAGACCAGCAATTCAAGGAACATGCAGTGTTTGCTTAACTGAATCAAAAACAGGAAAGTAGGGTCAGTAACATTCCATTTTTCAATGAAAAGCCTATGTTTGTCCTCCCGGAAGCAAAAGAAAAAGAAAAGTTGAAGAAGAAGAAGGAATCAGTCATAGAAGCCCAACAACTCTCTTTGTTATAGGCAATATGAACTAGGAAATGGTGAAAAGGGGGGTAAATGACCAACTCAGAGAAGTCTTCTCCAAACAAACTCGCTTCTAGATGTTCCTGAAGCCTGATTTATGACTAAGTATGAACATTCATATAAAAAAAATCTGTTTCCAAGTTCTAAACAAGCAAGCATTCTTGAGACTATAGTCCAATTAAAAGTGACGGATTAATGGTCATTGATTATCGTAGTAGAGAAAAGTATGTAAACTTGAACAATGTAATGAAAGAAAAATGAACATCTAATTCATAATTTGGGAAAATTTTGCTTTATTATAGTAGGGGTTTCAACAATAAGGTAGCCCAATACACAAAGCTCCTACCAATATGGGATTCTGGAAAAAAATCTATTGTGTGCAATCTTCCCTGCTTTGAAAGAGACTATTTCAGTGACTCAAATCCATGAGCTTTAGCTCCCCTGCATTAGGGGTTTCAACAATGGAAAATAACAAATCAGATAAAACAACCAAAAGGAATAAAACCTTATAACTTTAATAAAGGATGAATACATGTCAACAATTAAGATACTTATCAATCTTTAAAAAAGCATTGCATGAATATTCATGTACAGTGAGATCTAACGAGCATGGATAAGAGAGAAGATAAGGGATTAAAGGTAGAAACTGTATAAGTCCCATCCTTAGCTGTTGGTTACAAATTACAACTATCCAGAACCAGAATAGGTCGGTGATTATTTAAGTGTGCTATCTGGTGTGCACGTACTTATACATATTATATAGAGTCCTTAAGATCAAATGGTTTTTCATTGTATAATGCATAAATGAATATTATTTCAGCAAACTGATGCCACAGTGTTTCTACGTACATCAGAGAATAATTTACTTAGACTTGTCTGATACTTGTTCATTCTAAAGATCACCAAATGACATGTTCATTCTAGACACCACTTTAGATTACTATTATTAATTCAAAAGACGAATGTCAATGCGACACAAAATTCTGATCAAATTCTCAATCTCGTTACAAAACAAAGAAAACAACTTCTCACAATCTCCGTCGATTTAGGGTTTCAACTAAAAAACTGCGTATCTA
This sequence comes from Alpinia galanga, assembly GCA_037177395.1. Classification (NCBI taxonomy): domain Eukaryota; kingdom Viridiplantae; phylum Streptophyta; class Magnoliopsida; order Zingiberales; family Zingiberaceae; genus Alpinia; species Alpinia galanga. The sequence goes on from JBAMHZ010000072.1 coordinate 3,168,506, forward strand.
GCTAACAATAGACAAGTACTCGTCGAAATACTATATGCGCAATACTGGTCTAGGTGAAGCGACCCCTGTGCTATTTCACTTGATACTGCATTCAAAACGACTACTGCGTCAAAAAACAACTGACTTTCCGTCAAATCTACAGAAAACGGAAACAGAAGTTGCATACAGCAATCGGGAATTGTTAGCAATAGACGAATTGCACCAGGTTATCAGTAGATAAACGCCAACGTAAATAAAAAAATTGAAAAGGAATTACCTTTGACCTTGTTGCAGAAGGGGCATGCCTCGTACTGATAGAGAACGATATCTTTGGGGATCCGCTCGGGTGAGGGAGGCTCCTTGGCCTCCGCCAAGGTGACTAAGGTCATCGATAAGGACAACGCCCCCACGAAGCCGACAGGGACTGTCCTCGAAGAAAAAGCAGGAGGGAAAAGCCACCGTCTCGACCGGGGTGCGGTTAAGACATCAGAGGCGGTGGCGCAAAGGGCGGAGGTAGGCACGGTCCTCTGGGAGGCAGCCGCGGAGAATAGTGAAGCATGAGCGGTGTTGGAACGGAGAAGAGACTGAGAGACGAGGCGGCGGGCGGCTCTTGTCGTGGCTTGCATCTCGATTGATCTCTGCAATACTTCGGTTCCAATACCAGATCACGCTTTTGCTGTGTCGAATTAGTAGGGTAGAACAAGCGGGTATTAAAAAGGGCGGCTGGTTTTGGAACACATCAACCGAAAAGGCACCATGAGAATTGTTCAAAACTAAATTTACATGTTCAATTATGCAGATTGATTCTTTTATATGAGTTTTATTAATTTAATCGATCATGCACATTCGATTATTTAGACTGGGCCTGTCAATCTCTTTGTATTGGCCCATGTAATTTTCATAAACATTTCAATTAAATTGGAGGCCCATTCAGTAGCCTTTATTATTTTTGCAAATTATGCAGTCTACTTTTAATTTTTATCAAAGACGCCATTTATTATTATTATTTTTCAAAATATCCTTTTGGCCCTTGCCAAGTCCGAATTGTTGATCTGATCTTTCTATTCTATTATATAGAACCTCACCTTCCTCTCCTCCCGGGATTGGGATCAAAGATCGATTACTGCCTTGTCTGCCCTCTGCCATCAGCCTGGGATGAAGGACCGAGTTCAGATTCAAAGATTTGAGTTCAGGTCGAGCTAGGTAGAACCTATCATCATCTGAGCCCTTCCCTCACCTCATCTGAGCCCTTCCCTCACCTCATCTGAGCCCTTCCTATGCTTTGACTCCCTCCCTTATCACTATTAGATCAAGCTATCTCACCCAGTAGGAGGTTCCAAGCTCATTTCTCTAATTTCAGGCATAGATGGATGGCGCAGGCAAAAAAACATTACTCAACAACGCTAGATGATGACATTTGAACTAGAACTTGACTCAGCAACAACAGTATTCTATTGTGAAAAAGCAGTATAGCTCCTACATGCTTTGCGACGTTGTTTTGCCTCTGTATCCATACGAAATCGCTACACCACCTCGCGGACAACCAAAGCCATTAAATCCAGGAACCAAGGATAATCAAGCTTTGATCTTTCTGAACTCAAACCAAATCTCATAATGCTTGAACCAGAAGCTATCATGGGTGCGCTTGCCAACATATTCCAATCCCATCTTCGTCAGTCTCTTGGTGCACTCCTCGCCTACCAACCGCGAACAGAACTCGATGTTGTGCGACACAAAGATCCGACCTTTCTCTGGTTTGAGCATTGACAACCTCTCCACTCCAGTCCAGACCAGCGCGTCGGGCATGTGAAGGAACGCCGCGCTGGCGTAGATGAGATCGTAGAGAACTTCGCTTCCAAAGTGGTCGAATTCCATGTCCTCCTCCTCCCTGCGGAGAATGAGAGGCCGCTTGTGGAGGAGGCCGCTCGGTAGGCAGTTCCACATTTTTATGAGAAGCCGCTTGTGGAGGAGACCCTGAGAAGTGAGCTCATAGCAGAGGGCGGCCATCAGGGAGAGCTCGTCGCGCTCGAGACAGTGGAATCTGGCCGCGTCAAGGTATCGTATGAAGTGGAGACCAACCCGGAGCGTGCAGCACCCGATCTCGAGCAGTGGTCAGCCGGTGCAAGGCCAGCGGCGGTGGCGAGGAATTCAAAGACGTCGCGGCCTCCAGCCCATGGCTCGCCGTAGTTGCTGAAATGTTCCTCCACCAAGAGCTCCCCGGGGCAGGGGAGGGCAGTGTGGTTGACGGCGTCGTCGCTCTCGTAGCGAGAGATGCCCTTGAACCTGCACGATACTCGCCGCGATTATATATGAAAATAAAAAAATCTGGATCGAGTAGGGGAAAGGCCGGTACCGGCGAAGGTCTTCGAGTTGCTGGGCGCTGGTGCGAGGGTTGATGCCCTTGCGGAGGGAGTGCCATGCGGCGGTGGAGGTCGGGGGTTCATGGGTGGAGTTGAGGGAGAGCTGCGATTTGAGCCAGGCGACGTCGTCGAGGGTAGGGGAGCTCGGATCTGTGGGGCGATGGGCCTGGTCTCGACGGCAGTGGCGCGCGGTGGATGTAGAGGAAGACAGAGAAGGTGGAGGAGGAAGGCGAGAAGGAGGGGAGTAGGAGGAAGGAGGCGGCCGCGAGAAGGAAGAGGAGCGAAGCGGAAATGGTGATGCCTTTGGTGGTCGAGGTCGCCATCGGACGAGTAGCTTCGCCGTGCAGCAACCACCAAGCGCGCACACCCGTAAAGATAGAATGGACGAATTGCGATCGATGTGAACACGGGTTTGGTTCGAAATAAAGGGGCATAAACATAAGCATAAGCTCACTTTGCCTCATGTTTTCGGTATTCACTTTAGTCGCCTTGCTGTTGTTACTTTGCCGCGTCTGCAAGCCTCGTCGACCCCCTTCGCCCTCCTCCATCGATTATTTTTACTCAAACCCAGGCTCTACACTCAGAACCATACATAATTAGTGACCCTCACTTTCCTGTTTGCCACCCAAATTCTCATCAAGCCCTCTCACCTCCGAATCTTAATGCCCGTTAACCTATTTACTATAAGGCACTTGAACCCACGTCGACCTCCCTAGACCCCAAACCCCGTCGCCATTCACACCGGTCAATCTTGCCCCACGGAGAGAGGACCACACAGAAACAAAAAATGTGTTCACATCTCCTCGGTCTTAGGCGACTCTGATCGGGTTCCAAAATCGTTCCGGACAGGAATGGGGGCTCCTTCCTCGTATTTTTTAACCAAGGTAAAGAAGGGAATTAAATCAAATAGATGCAATTCATTTTGTCAAACAAACGAACAAACAGGAAAGGTATCCCACAACAGATCCAGAGAACCCTAAGACAATTGCACTCGGACAATTGACAAAAGTAGAGCAAAAACGCAAGGATAAAAGCATAGACTAGATAAGGCTTCCACTGTTTTGCAATTACAAGTGTTCTCATTATCACAATGTTATCTATCCTCCACATTTTGCAAGCATCGAAAAGTAAAGACCATGAGCATTACAGAAACTCCAACGATGAAACATTGCAACTAAAACCAACAAAGTAACAAAAACAGCCATTGTGAATCACCAGAATAAAATTGTTCTTTGACAAACAGTAGTAGAAAAAAAGAACTAAGGAATGCATGGGCATCGTAAGGCTTCATCAGTTGCTTTCACAATCAGAGTCCATCAATTTTTTGAATGGTATTGCCGACGCTTTGCAAACATATCAAATAAAACAACAAAAATTAGAGAGACTCCATGGGGTAATATATGCATGAGAGCAAGGCCGGCTCAAGGCATAGGCCATTAAGATCTATGCCTAGGGTCCTATTTTATTGGTCCAAAAATTAAGGTATAGATTCCATTAAAGTCTATACCTAGAACCCTATTTTAAAATCTATGCTTAGGGTCCTAAAATAATTATCTAGAGCTTCTAAAATAGTTGAGACGGTCCTGCATGAGAGTAGTAGCTACTGTAAACAATAATGCTCAAGCTATAGCCGTAGTTATATTAGAACCAAGCACATGATATAAGTGCTGTACATGAAGTAAAATGAACTTGGAATCCAAGTATTATTATGATTGTGATTCATGAATAACCCAATCAAGGTTGATGTTCGAGAAAACCTCATAATCAGTCGGACCATCTACAAAGTTATGGACTGCCTGAATTCCTTCCAATAATGATGGCCGGAATGCATCACTTTTTGTTGGGAGCATTTTGTAGACGAACAACAACCCTAGTGTAAAGGTGGCTTGCAACTTTGTAAAGTCACCCTGGACGGAGAAGAAAAATACCATCGAGAGAAGGAACAACACCACACAGAAATGCATAATGCACAAGACCCTGTCCATTAGCTTTCCGTCATTACCAGCAGGGAAGCCTCGAGCTCTGTATACAAATAAGAAGTTGTATTTGTCCACCATGTACCGGTAGCCAAAGTATATTGCACCTACAGGAACCACAAGTGGAGCGAACAAGGAATAGATCATGGTGAGTGCGAAAATTGTGAGATTAAATGCGTAATATTGAGCAAAGTCGAATGTCTGCTTTGGCATGTGGAAACTCCTGCTTAACGTGTACACAGAACGATCATGTACCTCGAGACCATTCAAATCCAAACTACCTTCCCTCTCAGAAATGAGAGGCATCCGCAAATTATTGCCTACATCATTCTGCTCTACAGTGTCCTCCACGGTTTGCTCTGGAACTAGTTGAACCATGTCATTCTTCTTAAACTTCTTCAAAATATTCTTCATCCAAGGCACTGGAGCTAACAAATCAAAGGAAATCCCCAAGAAGGTACTAGTGATGAGAAATGCAAGGGTGGCTAGGCATGATCTCGAGAGGAAAGAAGCACTCATATACTGTTCAATTTGTTTGCAATCTTCCCCATCCAAGTAACACCTTCCCATTCGAAGGATTGCATTCTCAAGTGAGGATTCCACCATAGCACGCAAGAGAATGAGATTTACCAAAAAGAAGCAAACCATCTTTAGCATAGCGGATCTCTGTTCCCCAGAGACAATAAGGTGACATTCAAATTTGGAAAGATAGGAAAGAGCAGATGGAATAATTATATACAAGCTTATGAAGATGAGTACATTTGGTAAGAACTGAAGAATTAAAGCTCCAAACCAGCTCGATCCCTCAAGCCAATTTAACCATGAATTAGCATGATCAACAGCCCCTGCATTGATTATCCTTGCAGCGCTGCTCATTGCATTGATGATGGCTAGCGGCGAACTGAAAAAGAGAAGCATTAGGAGCAGACAAGCATTGACAGCAATCTTCCTCAATCGCAATGAGAGCTTGGTCAAGCCCAAATGATTCCAATAGATGTCAACAGCAGGAGGAGCTCTTTCAACTCTCCACCGGCTCCGACCAAGCTGGAGCTCCATCACAGGGACGAACTGTCCAATGGATCTTCTCTTCCGCTCGGATCTCAAGTCCCTCACTGCCTTATTGGCAGTGTAGACGTCCTTAAAGACCACAAATGCAATACCAGCACCGGGAGCCCGCCCTTTCTTGTAATCTGAAATTTTGTTCTGCAGAACCAACTTCAAACTTTGCAGCTTTCTCAATCTCTCTTCCTGCGTCAAGCCCAATTTCACAGAGGTCATTGCCCAGATTTCTTTTGCCTTCGTCAACCATGCATGCTCATGGATCTGGCTGCTTTCACGGCCATCGTCATCGTCGTTCAATAGTGATCGGGAATCCGTGCGAGCTTCCAGCCATGAGATTTCGTTCTCAAGGTTGGTCCATTTCAAGGTGAGGTACTCCAAGGTACATAGATCAAAGGGCACAACCACACGATACACCTTACCGGGATACCGGTGCTGAAGGTACTCTTCAAGCGGGGCCTTGTTGGAAGCTAGGGATTTGGGAACACCCTGCACCATCATAGAAAATATTGCAATAGAGCCCGAATTGGATTCGCTGGGATTGCCGTTGCCATCGCCGAATCTGGTAACACTCAGGTCATCCTCCATCCGGGAGATGCCAAGGTGGGAAACGAAAACGATAAGGGCGGCGAGGAGGAAGTGCAACCATAGGATCGGAGAGCCAGAGTGGATGTGGGAAATGGTAGTCCGGGCGAAGGGGTCGGCGAGATGGACGGAGCCAGAGAGGTTGAGGGGAAAAGCGGCGAGGAGGGCGATGAAGGAGACGGCGAGGAGGACGAAGAAGCTTGCGCGCTCGACGATGAGGAACTGGGCAGCGTCGGCGCCGCAGTGGAGGCCGATTTGAGGGGGGGTGGCGTGGTAGACGGCAAGCAGCTTGGCAGCGAGCGCAGAAGTGCCAGGGAAGCGGCGGTGGTCGTAGCGGAGCTTAACGAGTAGGAATAGGAGTACGCAGGAGGCGGCTCCGGCGGCGGAGATGTTGAGGAGATACTGGATGTTGCCGTACCACGCCGCGAAGGGTAAGTCGGAGTCCGGCGACGGCGATTGAGCGGTCATGGTAGGAGAAATCAAGAAGAGGCTCATCGGTCGTCGTCCTTCTCCGTCATAGGCGACGACGGGGACGAGAAGGAAGAGTAGGAGGCGGCCTCAACCCTAGCACCGGAAAGACGAAGGAACGGCTGCCCTGCCAAAGAGAGAAACCAAGTTGGCGGTGTCATTTTACCCCTGCAATGTGATTGGTTTTGAATTGATCGTATTTATGTCATTTTTTTTATCTTTCCTTTTTTTCATTTCAAACCCTGTACTCAATTTAAAACATTTTATTGGTAACGTTTAAAGTTGAATATGTTTAAGAGTAACAAGTATCGAATACATGACATCGTTAAATTGTTGTATTATAATTGAATACTCACCCTGTCCATCGTCATATGATAACCAATTTATTATTATTATTA
>JBAMHZ010000072.1:3179190-3196440 GCA_037177395.1 Alpinia galanga
AAGTACCCAAAAAATAGAAAATAATTAACTAATTCGATTGTCGGGTCTAATTTTTAGATTATTAAAAATTAAATATTGGATCATTCGATCGATAAACGAACTAGTAGGTGTCATTTCGTAATCCAAGTTGGCTTAATTTGACTCTATTCCTTAAGGACAAAATAAATAGTTGGATAATAATAGGCGATAAAATTGAGTTGGGTATCTAATTAAGGGGCTCCTAAATATTGCAAATTTTATATAAAATGTTTTAAAGTTTGTGGAATAACTTTTTGAGTATTTTGTGAGGGACACGCGGTGGCTCTTTTAGTTATTATGACCTTTATAATCTTTTTTTTTTTTCTCTTATCACCTAGATTAATCCCAAGAGGCATTGCAAATATGTTGTTGAGTAGTCATTCAATAGGCGTCTAAAAAATAATTTTCGCCATTTGCAAAAGGTGTACGGAATCAAAACCCATATGTGCACAATGGATTCAGGACGGGCTACTGCATGCAGCCATATTAAAGAAATGAATTTTAATAAATTTGTCCTTTTTTAGGCCCGGAGCTTGCTCATACGGTTAACGCAGCCGTATTAAGCTTCGAAAGGATAAAGGATCGATTTTTGAATTTCATCGTCAGGTTATCGATGACTCTACATTTCTGTGCTGGCCGCCTTTAATTTCTGATTTACTCCCCTTCATATGTAAGGACAAAGATGAAAAATTAATAATGTGACGGTTTGACATTGGATTCAGGATAACGAAATTTAAATTACCCGAGTCCCAAAGAGTATCAAGGCCCGGCCCACAGAAACGGTCGGAATGCAAGCTCATCATTCCACTTCCCGCTTTTAGCACTGCACTGCACGGAGCGAGGCGGGGATTCTTCCCTAATTTCTTTTCTTCTGGATCGAGGGTTGAATGGCACAATTTCCGTGATTTCTTGTGGAATGGTCCCGTGAATCGATTTCGAGGTGTGGTTTGGGTTTAGGGATTGCGAGGGTGAGATATGTACAGGGGAGGGAACGGGTCGATGCTGGAGACGGGGTTCTTAGATCGGAAGCGGATCGACGAGAACTTGGAGAAGTCCTCGCTGTCGACGTCCAGGGGCATGATTGGTAAACTATAAATCATAAACCCTAAACCCAACCCAAATGTAATAGATAAATAATGAAATAATTATTTTACGGATTAAAAAAAAATCTGGAAGACAAGCTACCCATTTGCTTAAGTTAAATAAATAAAGTGAGACAGACGGGAAGGAGAGCTTTCATTTATTACAGAAGATTTATAAATTTTGGATTAGAAATGACTAGTACGCTAAAAAAAAAAAAAAAGGAAAAAAAAATCGATCTATATGTTTACTATTGCATAAAGAAGATTGATTGGCAAAGATACTAATGAGAATCAAAATAGTCAGAATGTACCTGAGCTAATTCCATCATCGCAGGGTCGTAACCAGAGAGCTGCTGAGCATGATCCGAAGCCTTCTTAGCTCTGCAGTCGTCGAGGTAGCCCTGATAGAGGTAAGAAGCAAAACCCCAAATGGCAAGAAGCATTGCCACAATCTTGATCCCATCCATCTCGTCATGAAAGAAGACGACAGCAAATATAGGCACGGTAGGCAACGCGAGGGTGCTGATGACGTTGGAGAAGAGAGAAGAGACGACGAAGATGAGCCCCACGACGCCGACCGATGCCAACTGCCATGAGAGACCAGTCCAAACCAGAGTCATCACATATGCCAGTTTACCCTTGGCAAATCCCTCCATCTCACCCTTCAAACCCTTCCACTCCCCGCTCGCGAATAAGCCGACGACCGCAGCACAACTCGCCACGAGAGCAGTGTAGATCTGCATTTCCAATACGACTGTGAAAGTCTCCTTCCGGATAACCTTTTGAAATGAAAGCTGCATCAAGGAGAGGATGAGCGAGTAGGTAGCTGAGGCTCCTAGTGTCAATATGAATCCGAGAACATACTTGGCCTTTGAAACCATTTGAGAGCTCTCCGACTCCTCATTGAGACCGAGTATGGCCGCCGAGAGTGTCAGCAGAACAACAGAGTTGAGTATAGAAGCAGTAAACTTCTGGTTATTCAGATAGTAGGAAAAGATGGCATTGAAGGCGAGCTGAGTGGCACAGACGAGGGAGTAAGTTGAAACCGGAAGATATAGAAGACCATACGAATACATTAAGTTATCGGCGGCGATTAAGGCGCCCAAAGCAAGGTATATTAAAGCAATCTTCAGGTGAAGAGCAGGAGGTGTTGTGGCTGCAGTTGCTGAAGGAGATTGTTTAGAAGGGAAAACAAGCAGGGGAATGAAGAGGATAGGAAAGCACGCCGTTTGAACAAGAGTTGCCATCCACTTGCTGTCGCCTCCTTGGTCATAGTAGAATCTCCCCAGAAGAGTTGCCGTCGTTTGGCCGGCCAGAAGAAAGAAGACGTTGAGGGCCACCAAGAACCACCATTGCCATCTTTTGATACTTGACGTTGTCGATGTTGCTCCTGACACTGTTTATCAACTTGTTTTAGAGATTTTGATTTTAAAAAATTGAGACATCTTGAAAACTAAACAAACGAATCATCGAGAGAACTTCGATTTAGATGGAAAAGGCTTGCATTAGGCCTTCGAAATCCGCATTGGAATAATGCCCTAAATATATTTCTACTTGGAACTAAAAACATTGGTATTCCATAGATTTTTGTGATCTTGCTTTAGCTAAATTTGATCGTTGAGCTCTTCTTTTCTATGAGTTTTCCTTAAACACGTTTGCACTCCTCCGAGATTAGATCGCCATGAATAAGAAGATGTCAATCTGTATCTACCAAATCCTCCGGCTCTTAATTAAACCCTTAAAAGCACATCTTTTCCTTTACAAGCCAAATTTAAATTTGTTACGTCTCCAATTAAACCCTAGAAAGAAAAAAAAAACTCATCTTTACAATGAGATCATAAAAGGTAGCTCCTTTGCATTGAAATCGAAAAAATAGGTGTAAAATTGGAGCAAATTAACAAAATACATTGGCGATTAGAAGAGAAAAGAGAAGGCACTCCACCATCCACCTCAGAATAATCGATCTGACACTTTAAACAAACAAAGTGGATGTATAAAATACTGTTGGAATTTCGCTCGGCTCGACGATAAAATCAATCCAAACATGACCTAGTTTCCCTTGTCGATTGCAGAACAAGTGCGAAAGGTTCAAAAAAAGGACAGAGAGTAATAAAAGCGATCAATCAGAAGAAACAAAAAAGAAGAAGAATAAATCGAGTAGTAGGGAAAGCGCACCGTCCATGAAGGCTACGAAGGTCTTTCGGTGTTTTGCTATCCCTTCTTCCTTCTTGTCGTCTCCTTGCTGTCGCTTTGCTGCGCCTCAAGAAACGAGTGAATTGTATGATTGGATTCACTCGGAGGGGATTCGGATTCCAATCGGGATTGGGGTTGGGATTGTGATTGAGATTAGCGTCATATAGAGAAGGGTGTGTAGCGGCGAATACAAATATAGTCGCCGTCACAGGATCCGACAAAGTTGCATGGTCCAAACGAATTTCTTTCTTATGGCTTGGTCGTGAATTAGGGATGTTAACAACATTTCAAAAAAGCAAATAAAAAAAACAAAATTTCCAATATATTTTACTAATTTGACTACTTTAATTTAACATAGACTATCTCATGGTCCGTCGAAGGATACATCGAAAGAATGAAAAATATATCTACTGTTTCGTTTCATGAATAAAAAGAAAAGACAAATATTTAAAACAAATATTTATTTATCATGACTTATCCATTTAAAATCAGACACTAAATTAACTAATATTTACTGATTATAAAAAAAAATCATCTTTTTCATTTATATTTATTGAAAATAATTACTCATTGGAGGAAGAAAGTGCAAAAACGAGAGCGTGTTGCCAAGTAAAATAAAACAGCGTATAATAGATATTATTTTGGAATTCTTTATTGACTAAAATTTCGTACACATCAACTGCTTTTTACCAATTTTCATGAGACATTTGTTAGGACTTGTTCTCCAATATAAAATGTACTGCTTCCGTGAAAATTTCCGTAAAGAGAGTATGCACCTTAATTTTGTTCCGATGAACAATCCGGCGTTAAAATTAATAACCATGATATTGCACCGACAATTATCTCAACGAACAAAATAACTTAGTTACATCTATTAAACCCCAATAAGATATCGGCTATCAATTAGTGCCAGAAACTGATGGGAATTGAATAAGATGCATAATAAATCCCTACAGCCGGAAATAATCTGACCTTGTTGAGAGTAAAACGACCCTCACACCTCAAGAACCACGGTTTCTTCAGTTGACTAATGCAATAAGGCACAACACAAAATTGTGAACGATGAAGTTAACAGCCACAGCCACCAGATTGTGACTGTGACTGATACGAGTGTGCATTGGTTCCCTTCAGATTAACATCGACCATGTCCTCCTGCTTTTCTGAAGAAAGGTTTTCCATCCCCGGCAAGGCAGCCGCAATCTTTCGAAACAGAGCCTGAAAGGATTGAGGAAGCAATTAGTAACCGCAGTTCTTGAAAAATCTGAAATACGGTGGTAATTTTTTCTCTTTCAGACGAATAAATAAGAAAGCGATTGGATTTGATGTAAGAATTGATCCACTAACTTATTCTCAGCCACGATAATAAAATATTGAAGCCCAAGTTAATAATATTGTATCTGTTAAGTCTATATAAATCCTATTCATTAGCTAACTCCCTTTGCAAGCCTTGTGAAACTAAACTAGGATGTCACTGTTAACCATTTTGTCAGGACCTCAGCCTAATTAGGTACGTAAAGATGGCATATGTTTGCTTTCAGTGCATCCCTCTAACAAGTATAACATCATAATTCATAAGTTTTATTCGGGCCAAGTAATTAGCGCACCTCAAGGAGATGTTTGCAGTACAAGTATTTGTCAATTTCAGCTGTGATCAGACATATACATGCATTGGTAATTTGAAAAGCATAAATATGAAGTGATTTTGAAGCATAATAGCTTATTCTCACGGTATAACAGCTACCTTTATATTGAAGCCAGCTTTTGCGCTTGTTTCAATAAACATGACACCGAGTTCTTGTGCTTTACCTTCTCCTTCTTCTATGGAGACTTGCCTGTTGATAACAAAAAAGAACAATGCAACGAGTAAGGTCCAATCCTCAAGGACAGACTTGGAAAAAGAAGCTGACATGAGATGATAAGAAAGCAGCCAGGCAAAAGATAATCCTTTTCCCCCCAATAGTGATCTCTACAAATGTTTGGTGTACGTATTTAGATTAATTTATTCTTTATTTTATCATTGGATTAAAAATTGTAAGCTTCTACAGTATTTATAGTGACTGATGGTATTCTTGATGACTTGTTGGTGACCACTTTGCAGTACTAGTGCCGAATTCAACCAGAGCTTATTCGCTAGAGACGGCAGCACGCTTCCAATATATAGGTATAATGGACAGCTGACACTCGTCCATGTAGGACTAATAAGTTCATTTCATCCTAAAATGACTAGTCATTCTAGAAGGGATACCCTTTAAACATAGTGTCAGCCCATCAATGTCGCTAAAGGGGAGGGGTGAATACTGATTTTCGATTTGTCGTACTTCAATTGCATGCTTGAAAATAAATGAATACAAGTATATTAAACACAAACCATTTTATATGGTTCAAAACTCCCATTTTTACTCTGCGCTTTAGTCCTACCAATAACACCATTATCTTTTTTTCCTTCTCGAATATCTTCCGAAGACAGAGAAACCTCTACAAGCACAAATATAATTATATAAATGAAATACGAAATACAATATAGATGACAATTTATAAGAGTGATATTTGTTTGCTCATTGTTTGATTGCTTTGAAATGCTTCTTGAAGGTTTAGAATACAGTAACAATTCCTTTTCAAAATCTCCAATAACTTGCTCCTTTGAACATCTCCGAAGTCCTCTTTTATAAATTACTTATTAAACAGTCGACTGGTAGAACTTATTAGTTGATTGATCCATCGTAGATCCGAACATTGCACTTGCAAAATGGCTTTTCCAATTCAACTTTAATCAGCATATGTCAATTGATTATTACCATCAATCGATTAATTTTTAAACAATCAAGTCTTGTAGTCAAGTGTCAAACCTTCTATATGCTACCACACTATTGGCCGATTGATTTCTCCATCAATCGACTGATGACGATTAGTCAAATTGAATAACCAAACTTTAAACTCTGTTCGCTCGAACAGTAACATCAATCAATTACCACTCTACAACAGTCAACTGATCACGATCAGTCAAGTTGAAAAACTAAGATCCAAACTCTTTGTTCACTTGAACAATAGTATCAATCAATTGCTACTCTATAACAGTCGACTCATTCTACTATTTTACCCTTTCCAATACTGAAATCTCACTTTGTCTAGTATCTGATTGACTACAATCTACTAAGACTTCTCTCATTTAACATACAATCATCTTTGACCCACCAAGACTTTATTTGCCTAGCATTCAATTAATATTACCCTATTAAGATTTCACTTGTCTAACATCTTATTAATCTTGACCTGTCAAGACTTTAGCATTTTCAAACATCTAATCCCCTTTAACCTATTTGGACTTTCCTTCTCGCACCAAACATCCAGTCAACCTTAACTAGTCACGACTTTATTATTGCCAAACATCCGATCCTCATTGACCCGTTTAGACTTTCCATCTCACACCTAACATCTAGTACTTCCTGACTGACTTTCATCCGTATGCCCAACATTCGATCCTCCATGACTTATTAGGACTTCTAGCACTTGTTAAATATTTAATCCTCCATAATACTTAGACTTTCCTTCTCATCTCGTGCCAAGTGTATGATCCTCCGCAACCCATCTAGGCTTTACTTCTCTCGTGCCTAGTGTCCAATCAACCACAATCCACTTGCTAACTTTTCGTTAGACTTTCAATTGCCAAGTATCTTATCAATTGTGACTCACTTGAACTTCTCGTTCAACCATCAATATTGAAAATCTTATTGGTCTTGGTAAACTTAACTTGAGGTTGATTATGCCAATGATCTCCCTCTCCAACAATTTCCTCTTCTATATCGAGTTTGGTCACTCTTAACAAACAATCACCCCTTAGAGAGTATCGCTCGATGATCACCACATATTGTTTAAATATCAGAACTCATCTCGAACTCAACTTGAACTTTGTCAACCTTGACCAAACGTCGATTACACAAACATATAGAAGATAATAGTGATCTATAGACTCAAGTAATAGAACATAATTACATGCTACTCGAGCAATTGACCTATTAAAAAAATAAGATAAAAATTTATCAATTAATAATGAAAAAAAAATCATCAAGTTCCTTTTTAACCATAGTGGGCTTACATTCTCTATATGATTTTCATCAACTTTCACAATCCTCAATCCTCTACATATGTAAGAATTTGTTGCTTTCTTTAAAAAAATTCTCAGGTTCATTTTGAACAAACCAAAGTATGGAACATGGTGACACATAAAGATATAAACATCAAAGTAACAATCATAATGCTTATTGTTTGGTAAGTGTTACCTAAGCATGGTAGAGTTTCGAAGTAAACCAAATTAAATAAGAAGTGAGAGACATCAATCACCTCTTGTCGACCAAGTCAGTTTTGTTCCCAACAAGGACAATAATAACATCACTTCCCCTCTCTGTTCGAACCTCTTCAATCCACTTTAATGTATTTAAGAAAGATTGACGATCTACATCAAATAAAAAACACCTAATAAGTTTTCTATAGCAAACACAGGATATAAAACTAAATGTTTGCCTGCATTTTTCATACATTAATATTGAGTGAAACAATAAAAGTTACAACGAGCAGAAGAAAGTCAAGCAAGAAAAAGGAAAAAAAGAAAACAGTCAAGGATTGGCCCTTTGGACAATTATTGTTAAATACAGCACACGATTTACCAAGGAAGCATACTTGCAACATCGTAAGCAATCACTGCAACTGATGAGTCACGAATATAACTTGGGATGAGGCTCCTAAATCTCTCTTGTCCAGCAGTGTCCCTAGAGAAGATTGAGATTCAGAAAAACTTTAAAAGAGAAAATTTTGGATATAGAAGTTACTAGCCAGTGCTACCTTCAAAAGCATGGATATTGTGAGAAATATAAAAAACATGAACTGTGTTATGTCTAAGAACAAATCATGCAAGTAGACCAGGCAAGCACATTCAAGGAGCTTTCCACTTAATATGATTCCTACTGATAATTTCTTGGTATGGTATTTCTCAGTATTGAGCGGAACATCATCAGCCCAAATGAGTATGACACCTGTGCACAGCATGCATGACCTACACAGAGCATATGATGAGTCGTGACTTAGGTACTATGATTTTTTTACCTCAATCGTGTACTAAAGTTCCAACAACACATTAACATATGCAGCAAATCTTGGAGACCAAAGAACTCGTGGAGAGGAGTTTTCTTCTCCAGTAGAGTTCTTGGAATCTAGGGAGTGTATTAGGTGAAGTTTTGTTTCTATTTTTCCATTGGAGTTGAAAAAAGGAAACTAAAGGGGAGCAATTTAGTGTAGACGGTATGAGCATGGCTTGACAAAGTATCTCTGTGATTTTGCTCTAATATCATATACACTTAGATTCTCTTTGAACAATGTAGACTTTTGTTGAATCATGTTAGGTCACTTGTGTTCCATTATTATGTCATTTCTTATTGTGTCTTCTTGTGTTAGATGAGCTTGTTCTCAATTGCAAAAAATGTCAGTTTATAGAATTTACCATGGGAAATTAAGATTTAGCATGTGGTTTCGTGGTTGTGTGGTGATATTCAAATACTAAGCAAGGGTCATTCCACGGAGGGCAATTCAAGATGACAGATTAATGCACTAACCTTATTGGGATTGATCCTATCATAATTTCTCTTAGTGTCCTTAGTAACAAATGGCCTTGGAGCAGTTTCAACCCCCAAGATGTAGCAGAACTGATTTGGCATCAACAGTTTCAAATTCCAATCTCAAGTTTATATGACAGATTTATGTTAGTTAATGCTCCCTAGTGTTCATTTAGTTTACCAAAACAGAATATCAGAAAATATCAGGTAATGTAATGGATATCCATGCTGCTAATGATTAGACAAATATTTACATAAACTCTCAAAACATTCAGCGATAAAAAGATGTATCTAAGAAAAGTGCAGGTTATAGATAACTACATGTATGATCTTGATCCATAGAGTTACAAAACACTGATAGATCACAGCATCTGATTAATCAAACAGTTCCTCATAATAGAATACTCTGCAAGATTGACAGTAACAAATTGTGCAACCTCAAGGATTAATAAGAAAATTATCTTAATAGCCATCAATGCTCTTCAATATCACAATAAATATGCTCAATATGATGGCTAATAAACAACTCATTATGTCAGTATCAAAATCCCCAACATAGCACTCAAGTATCTCAAGATATTGGTTGTTCTTTCTAGTCAGTCCATATCATCTCTGCTAAGAATTTCAAGGACTAAATTAAATGTCAGGTGCCAATAGTCACTCAATCATAAATGCCAGCTTTCGACTCTCATTTTGACCAGGTGCACTTTTGTGTTCCCATCATACCTAAATTAGAATTCACCATATCAAGAAGAAGACCAAAAATTTATCTAACATTATGTGTCAACCATTACCATACGTGGAGATAACTTTCATAAAATTCAAGTGTAGCAGACAAATGCAATAACCATACCAAAGTTGTAGTCTGACAGTTCGGTCTTCAAGGTACATAGTCTTTGAGAGAAAATCTATACCAATCGTAGCCTGTTGATCATGTTAACCTCAAGTTGTCAGATCAAAAATCAAAAGGAGAGTAAAGATACTACCTTTAACTGAGCTTAGCATAATTTAGATGGTACATCATTTCCTCCAGATAAAGGAGACTAATTTCTTACAAATCAGTCGAGAATTTCAAGAATTAGAAATGCCTTTATTGGGTAATTGACTTCTTCAAATAGCAAAAACAAGTATCATCATTACAAAATGCAATGTGCTGCTGGCCTTTATTGTTGCAGATAGGCTCTTTTACCATGGTAATGTAGGGGGAGTATTTGGGCGTGCGTGTGTGAATGTGTCTCTGAAGCTAGATGACGAGGAAAAGTGGTTTCCTTTAAACAAAACTATTGAATAAGCTCTCTATTTTGATGCATTACTATTATTATAATTCTTTCCAAACAGATATCACTGATATGCGAGCATAAATTTCAGTAAAAGATTCACATTTAGTTAGTTATTTTCCATTTATGTTTGTTGTTTTGGAAAGTGTTTGTTAAGTTATCTTCTTTAATTGCACATTCAGTAGGCAACAATATGTGATAGGAGACAAACATTAAACATCTTGGAAACAAGAAGAAATAGTGTATTCTCTTATCAATAATTCAAAATTAAATTCAGCTCTCTAACAATTTACTATAATATTGCTCTCTTTTCCCATAATTTTTTTTTTCAATTCTAGCTTTGTAATCGTTGATAGGAAAAAGGTACGGTTTTGATGGAACTGATCACAATCAATAATATTGTCAACTAACCAATTGGAATCAGAATTGTATTCCATTATGTTCCTGCTAAAACCATCGTATCGCCGAAATCTATCAATCTGCATTATAATTAGATTCCCAATACGATAAAATTCAAGAGTGGTATCCTCCGTCCATAACCATCTAATCACGACAGATCTCATAGATGAAGCCAACTATGCGATAGCATTTGCTGGAACGAAAACCCTAACGAAGCCTCTCAGCATTCACAGGATCGTCGACAAGATTGCAGAAAACAAGCATATGAAAGTCTGATCTGGATCCCGGTATAAAAAAGAATCTAGGATAATAGAAATCGACCTGGTAGGTGTTGTCGAACTTGTCGTACATGAATCTGGTGATTATGCTAGTCTTCCCCACCGACTGATCGCCCAGGAACACCAGCTTGTACTTGGCAAGCGCCGAGACCGGGGCCATGGCGATCCTGCAAAGAGATCGAACGCAGGAAGGTTCTGGAAGCGAGCGAGAGAGTTTGTGATCTGAAAGCAAGGTGAGGAAACAAGAGATCTCGAAAAATCCAACTTAATCCTCTGTTTTTGGGCGATTGCTATTTCCGTTTTATTCTCCGCTGCCTGCGAAATCAAATCGCCGGCATTGCCGGTCGAGCTGTAAAATTCCATTTAACCCCCAGTACTTTATGTTCTTTCATAAACATGCTTTGAGAGCTTAACAAATCCAAATAAATGACTGAATTCAAATTTATTTATATTAAAAGCTTTATTGAGTTTTTTTAAAACTAAAAATATTATTATCCTTATAACTTAATTAACATATTATATATAAGGTACAGTAAAAAGGATGATCGCAATTAAGATCTATTTAATTTTATTTATAAGTTATTACTATCCTTAGTTATACATCACATAGTTTTTTAGATATTTTAAATTTAATTTTTAATTATAATATATTTATAGAAATTGTTCTTCAATTTATCATATAATATTAGACTGTTAGATTATTTTACACTTTCTGATTTATTTTAATGAATGATAAATTCTTTTTTATGAAACTGAATTAAGTAAAGTTTGCATATGCAATTTTTTTTTAAAAAAAAAAAACTAAGACGAATCTCATTATTTATTTTTTATTTTTTGCTACAAAATTAGAGAAACAAGTTACGTTCTTCGGAAGAAAAAGTCACTGAGCTAGCGGCGGCGCCGCGGGGGCGTAATCCTGTTGCGTAATGCGGGGACGGAACCGGCTGCGGAGGGGTGGTGAAGGGCAGGCAGCGGAGGATGAGGATGCTAACGCGCCGGGGTACAGGGCCTTGGAGCAAGGCCGCCTCCAACAAGGCGGCCGTCACCGACGTTATCTCCTTCAGCACCGCCACCATCACCGCCACTTGCATCATTTTCGATCGGCTCTCTTCCTCTTTTCGAATCACAAGGTCCAGAGAGAAAACACCGAATCGAGCCCCCTTCTGCTGCTCGAGATCGACGGCGGAAGCTGCGGCAATGGATCCCGAGTGATTTGCTCCTGAAGATCCACCGAAACGGCTCCTTTTAAAAGCAAATCGATCGAACGGATAACGTACGTTGCATGAGATAATTTCAACTTTTAAAAAACTTGTTTCCGTACGACGTACGTCAACCGACGCGTTCTTTTGGATCGGAGCCACTTTAAAATCGATCAACACGGCGAAATAGTTTTTCGGATATATAAAAATAAAATGAACCCATTTTTTTTTAATAATTATCTTGAATCCTTCTATCAAATGGTGAGGTTATGAGATTATTAAAAGTATAGTAGTCCGATGTAAATTGTCTAAGGTCTAATAAATCGATTCCAAAATTAAAGGGGCGTAAATTGAAATTCAGGCTACCCGTTTACCGCCGAAGCTCCCGCACCAATTCACAATCTCGGTAGGTGTGTGGGGCCCAAGAGCTAGCCAGTACTCGCTTAATTAGGTGGGTCGGGTGTTGTTGACGGCTTCCGGGTGGAGGTTTCGCGTTTCTGTTTCGACGACGGACAAATGTCGCGTCGTGACGTGGATCCGCTTAGGCGCCGGGAAGATCTGATATATTCGCTTCGACCTAAAAAGTTTGAGCTATTTCAAATTCGAACTCCTTAATAAATCCAAATATAATATGCTTTTTTCTTTATAGCCTTTTTTTCGTTAACAAATATTTCTAGTTCTAAGTATCAATTAATTGAATCCGACTCAAACGCGATTGTATAAAAATATTTTTTTTGTTTTTTTTACAAAATTAGTGACAAATTAGTAGTAAAAAAATTATCATTATATAATCAATAATTCAATGGTTGTCATTGTTATTTTTATATGCCATGCGTTCAAATTTATTATAAAATTTTGTTAACTAAGTTAATTATTTTTGTATTTTAATTTTGTTTTCTTATTTCAATTCTACATTAGTTTGTGTGCTTATGACATTATATTGTTGTGACGATCATACTAATTAACCTTTATTGACATCATCGAAATTCTGCCTTGTGCTTCCTAATTAAACTAATGTATTATGTTTCCATGTTTTTGAAATAGACAGTAAAAAGGTAACTTTTAATTGAATTAAAAAAAATAAAAACTTTGTCCTTTTGTCTCTTTATATGAATTGTTGCAGTGAAAAAAGAGAGGGCGAGAAAGCGACCCAACAGTGAAGAAGGCTCCCCAAGGACCCCAACGTACAGTTAGTTTCCTTGACCATCAGAAAGAATAAGTGCAGCAAGACGTGGCCAAAGAGGAAAAGAGCCACAGAAATATTAACGTTTTCTTCTTCTTTGTTTATATATATATAAAGCAATTAAAATATTTCGGATCACTGATTATTCACATACCAATCAAACAGATCATCAACGATGAATAATTAGGTAAGGCATCTGCAGCATACATAAGCTGGGGACAATCCAAGTGGCACCACCCTCTCCTTAGCTTCCTACTCTAAGTTTCTGTCATGAACTCATCATGAGATATTTTATGTATAAATATCAGCATGCATGTACCTTACCCTATTAAATGTAAATCTATATAAAAAAACTTCATCAATGTTATCATATATCAGTATTCACTAATGATAGAGGGGCCAAACTTTTCTGTTTCAGCAGGCAAATCAAATTAAAGCTCCCCTGCTCACTCATCACTGTGTCTATATTCTATATTGGAGATAGCTAGCTGTGTCGAGGGGATTGAGATAAGGAACACTGTTCAGGTTGTGTATATGTGAGATAGTACATATATATTGTATGGGAGGGTCCCCTGTCTTTAATCTGCATTCATGCAGTGCAGTGCAAGCAGTCTAGAGCAGTGCAGTGTGAGCTCGTGAGATGGAGTTGAAGGGAGTGATGGAAGTCTCTGTACTTTTTATTCTCTAGTTTGGAGAGAAAGTGGGGATGATTTGTGAGCTGATGACCACGGTTTTAGTTCTATTGGTTAAACTGTAGATGTATCATGCATGCATGCACTGTACAAGCTTTCTAATTTGCTGGGTCTGATTACTGAGAGAGATAGATATGTAGCATGTGTGCACTGTGAATGAGTCAGCCAGCCATTGGCAGTAATAACATTAATTAGGTCAGGGTTTTCACAGGTGGCAGGGATATAAAGTCCCCACAGACAAGCTCACATGATCAGTGTTGTTCTGAAACTTGGACAGACCGGCCGGGTTGAACCAGTCAACCTTTCATAGACGATTGAATTTCCTTCAATTACTAATTAGACCTCTATATTCTTTTTTTGACACTCCTTCCCTCCCAGCTGCCATAGAACAATTTTATATATATTGGTAGATAAATTAGATTTAGAAAAAAGTTTAAGATGTTCTAGCTATATTATTAACAAAGTAGAGGAGCTTAATAATCTTGTTGCCAAATTAGCTAGTCGAATCGACTACGTGTATGCAGCCCCTCATGTACATGAGCTAGCTCTATGACATGAATGATTCATGGCCCACTGCCTTCTCCCCCTCTGGCGTACCTTTCTCACCTTTAACTTGTGCTCCTCTCTTTTCGACTCGTATCATATCTACTCGATCGATCTCCATTCTCTGCGATTCCTCAACTCTTTCTCAATATGGAGAGCGATACTAATTGCAGGGAGTTGATGTTCGAGAAGGTGGTGACGCCGAGCGACGTCGGGAAGCTCAACAGGCTGGTGATCCCCAAGCAGCACGCGGAGAGGCACTTCCCGGCGCCGGCATCGGTCGGCTCCGAGACGACTAAGGGGGTGCTGTTGAGCTTCGAGGACGCTTGCACCGGCCGCGCCTGGCGCTTCCGCTACTCTTACTGGAGCAGCAGCCAGAGCTACGTCATCACCAAGGGATGGAGCCGCTTCGTCAAGGATAAAGGCCTCCTCGCCGGAGATACCGTCTCCTTCTCGGGCAACCAACACCTCTTCTTTATCGACTGCAGGCGCCAGAAGCGCGAAATTAATTATAATTGCTATGTCAGTAGTTGCCGGCCGCCCATCAGAGCTTTCTCCTTCGCTTTCCCTCCGCCGCAGCCGCTCCCGTGGAGCTACTTTCTACTACCGCCGCCACCGGCGGCAGGGCAAGTGCAGGGGATCAATTCTGTCACGCATTTCTGCGAACAGGTGGCGGGCGGAAGCGGGCGAGAGAAACGAGTCAGGCTCTTCGGAGTCAACTTGGACTGCTGCTCTGAATCAGACGGCATTAAGGATACTCCGGCGGGATTGCGGTTGCTGTCGACGTCAATGACTAGGGATAAAAGCCCTCAACTTTAGATCTCTATTTGTGAGGAAAGAATGCATGGATGGATGTGTACTATAAATAATTATTAAACAGATTGATTCCTGTTTATGTTCTCATAATTAATTTAAATCTATTAATTAAGCGGTAAGCAGAATTTGTTTAATTTACATCTAGCATATCATTACTGATTTGCTGAATCAATACTTAATTTGTTTCAATCAATTTTTCGCTTGCTCGTTAATTAGTTTTTAATTTTTATTTGATTAATTAGGAAGAAGCTTCCTGCCTCAGTATCAGCAGCCAAAAAAAAAAAAAAAAAAAATTCCTGTCAATATATACCTGCAGGTATGATCTAATTACTGTTCTTAGTTTTTATTTTTCATCGTGCTATTTTCTTTTTCTCGATATAAACTTATGGAGATTAAATCCTGCATCCAAACTATAGCAGTTGCATTCGAACAGTTCAAGGTTATTAGAATTCATCTTTCAGGGTATATATATATAACCATCATTCCACAAAATTTATTGCTTAGATACCACAATTTAACTTGGAACAAATGTAAAACTATATCAATCTCTGAATTCACAAAAGGAATATATTTTTCCTTATAGAAGAGCTGGATTTATATATATATTCAAGTAATGATGTAGTATTGTAAAGAGTTCAACGAAGGGATAAAATTAGACAAATTAAATATGGCGTGATAATGAAACTATAATGAGAGATTGCTAATAATTAAGTAGACATGAAAATTAATTTGAGTTATGCATCTGTATGCAAATAGCTTAATATATAAACATAATAGATTAAAGAAAACACAAATAATAAGATATTATAATCAAGCCAAGGTTTCTATCTTCACGAAACCAGTTGCTCCATGATTCAGAACATAAAAAATTCAAGCTAATTCTATCACGCCCTTTGCATGGATTTTCATGTGTCGAATCAGGACGCTTTAATTTAGGTTTTAATGTCAAATTCTTCATTGTATCTTATTTCTACGTATATAGTTAATTTGTTTATGATGAGAACAAGAAAGTTTCTCACTCTGTCTACTGTTAAATCCTAAAAATAACATAAAATTTCCCACTGAGTTGCAAAGGTCGACACCTGATCCACCACTACTTTGCAGCTGAGCATTGTTTTCTCCTCCCAGTGGTCTGAAAGCTATAAACGGCAAGTACATTCATGTATTTTATGATCAGTTTGAAGGGATGAAGATGATTTGAGTAATGATCAAGGTGCAGTTAATTGATCCATCGTGAATATGAGATAGAGCAGTGTTCATGTAGATTTCCGTGGCTTTTGCATTAACTGCAACTGCACGTCCACGGAGATATGTACATGTAGATGTAGCCGGTCCAGGCGGGTTGGGGCATGCATGCAGATGCAGTGATTCCATAAAGCTTCGCATTGCAAAGTTTTGTCTCAATTAAAAAATAATTCAAAAATTGAATCTATATATCTAATACTATTTATGAAATAACTTTGCCATTTTCATTAATGCGGTTCGAATTTTTCTTCTCCAGTCGAGGATGAGTTCTCTCCTACTATAATAGTAAATTCCCTATTAAAGTTAATACACGTCAAACAATCACCGTCGGAATCCTAGCTACGGCGCTCCGATGCTCAAGTTAGACAGGGAGATTAATAGAGTAAAATATAAGAACAATATATAATTGCAGATAAGGAAATAGTATTTAATGCGATAATTATTGATAGAGAAAAGGAAGAAGAATTCTCCCCTCTACAGCCCTATACGAGTAGAAATCATTGTATAAGGAATGGTGTATGTGACAGCCAAAGTTGCCCCAAGGATTGTAAAAATAACAAGTGTAGCAATAACAAAACCATTTAGAGGAAGTCCATTTGGTGGGTAATCAATATTTTTTGCCAGAGAAGAT
The DNA here is from genome assembly GCA_037177395.1 of Alpinia galanga. Taxonomy (NCBI): domain Eukaryota; kingdom Viridiplantae; phylum Streptophyta; class Magnoliopsida; order Zingiberales; family Zingiberaceae; genus Alpinia; species Alpinia galanga. The sequence continues at coordinate 3,196,350 of JBAMHZ010000072.1, forward strand.
AATATAAGGATTCCAAGAAAATAAAAGAACATGACGATGTTGGAAATTCCCCAAATCAAGCCAGCACCAAATTTCCTGAATACCATTGGAC
>JBAMHZ010000072.1:3216935-3230906 GCA_037177395.1 Alpinia galanga
CAAAGAAACAGCAGAACCCAAAAAAACCTAGCAAAACTTGATTCGCTTCAACAAGTGAAATGTAAGAAAGAAGTAGCAGAGATCCATAAGCACGCAGAAAACTGAGTAAAACAAAAAACAAAAAACAAAAAACAAAAAAAAAACTCATCCAAAATGAAACTCGTGGCGAGATGAAACTGAGAAAGCAATTCACAGAGCAAACGTTTCGAGATTTGTTCAAGAGAAAGGCAGAGGGGCAGACCTGGCAGCGGACGACGGTGGCGGGGAGAAAGGTAGCAAGTACCGAGGGTGGTGGAGGTGGGGGGAGAGCAGCTGGGGAGGTTGATATATAGACGGGCGCAAAGATGGCCCCACCTTCTGTTCAGTGGCAGGCTTTTCTGGCAGATATTTATAGAAATTCAAATAAAGCCGAACAGAACTTATTTTTCCTCGGAAAGTCACGAAACAAATAGTTATTTTAAGGACATGTAGTAAATTTAATTTAAACTTTCAATAAATACAAATTTTAATACATCAACGACACACATTCTTTAATTAATTAAATAATGTGGTTAATAACTTCACCTTCCATTAAATATTATATGAAATTGCCATCCCAAATCCCTATGATTATTATTATTATTTTCATAAGGAACTTTTAAATCGAATTTTATTATTGCGATATGAGAAAAAGTGAGATTAAGCTGTCCATGGAGCACTTCGATTTGTTGAGGACAGATCAGATCCATCAGCCCCTGTGCCCACTTTAGTATTTGAAACTTCACAAATCACAGCCGATCAAAGCTTATTTACTAAATCATTAAGCGATACATAAAAGAATAGGATTAAAATTATTTGGGTTTCTCTTACAACTCAAACGGCATGCTTAGCTCACTTCGAGCCATAATAAACCTTCCAACTTAAAATAATGTCACTGTAACTGTGCCTCAAGGTTCCCAAAGAGACTCGTTTGAGAAATAGCTGACCGTGCAGTGTTCAGAAGTCGAGATCTCTGGACGGGCCCCTTCGAAGTCTCTCTTGTAGTTCCAACTGCTTGGGAAGAACTAGTTCAGTTCCTAAACCGGACATGGAGAAATATCTTTCCAGGACCATCTGGAACAGAACCAATAATGAACAACTTCTGCAAGGTCTAGCAGTGGATTGGTTTCTTTTTGAAAGAAAGATAGAGGATGAGCTTACAAACCATGGCGGAGTAGGCATCGACCTTTCCTCGTCGAGTGGATTTCTTCAGCCCCCTGATAGAGAAAAAAGTGTAGATTATAAGCACTAGAGAAAACAGTGGAACAGTAATCCAAATAAAAACTCTCAAGAACATAAGCATTTTACTAAAAGGGCTGCTTTCATAATTTGTCAGGTTCAACCTTTGGAAGTTTGGAATGTTAAATTTGTAGTGTCACAAGTTGATTTACAAATTAGATTGCAGCAATATTTAGGATCAAAAAGTATATTTTAGGACACTTCGAAACTTGAAATGTTCAACTATGATGTATCTAGAGCTAATGAAAGCTAATTAATTAATAAATCATTTTGCACTATGAAAAATAGCACAAATGTACCGCAATCAGCTTGTGGTAAGATTTAGGGTGGAGAATTTCATTTTGGATATATAGAAACTATGTTAAACTTGGAGTGTTTCAAAGCTACCCATTGGATAAACTTGTGGCTTTCACAGCAAGCTCTTGCAGAGCAAAAATCATCTTGCCCTGCGTTAGGTGATTTGTGAGTTTTGCAGCAATTTGCAATTTTTTTTAGGGGAAAAGCATCACCACAGGGTGTGCATGCGTATAAGGCGTTTTATTTTATTGATAAAATGTTTGATGTAAATTGGGCAGTCACAAAAATATCAAAAACACTAAGTTCATCGATCATTGGCAAGACTTGAATCACAGAGACCTTAGGAAATTCTACACTGCCTGACATGAATCCAAACAATTTTTGCATAAGCACAAACCAAGTCAAAGTATGACATTACTTCTAGCTTAATAAGAGATGTGCTAAGGAAAACAAAATGGCATGTGTATATGAGAGAGAGAGAAAGTGATAGATAATCTCACATGTCTATCATGTAATCAATAGCATCTACTGAAGTGCCATGTTCATCCTGCAAATAAACTCTCCAACCTCTGCATTCATCAAGATATCAACTGACAACTTATTCTGTCTATATTTGCATAGCAAGGAACATAAATTTCACAAGAAGGTTATAGCATTCAATGTGTAATTTTCACCGTCTGAAAGAGCAACATTTTCATAAAAAATGCAAATATGTATAAGTTACGCTAATGGAAAACAAGGGATGAAGCAAGTTCATCAATACAGTCAACACAAGGCAGTCAAGCAAACCGTAATTTATATCGTGGGTTTGTTCGCACATTGCATCAGAATGCTATTCATGCAAACAAGTTCACCTCAACATTGTGAAGATGTTCACTGGAAAACAAAGGTACTCTTCTTCTCTCTCTTTTTTTTTTTTCTAAGATCTGACACATTAACACAAACAGATATTGACTTGGAGCTATTAGAGTGTTTTTTAGCACCTTTAACCTATCAATTCAATGGAAGCGTATTTGATCGTATGAGAATACTAGCTGTTTGTTCACTTAATTTTGATTTGTTTGCTACGTAATGTAGCTTTGTTTTATCTACCTTTCTACAAAAATGAATTGGGCATAACATCTCATATTGCTCTCCAAAATAATCCAAACTCTATCAGAACGAACACAAGAATGGATTTAATGAACCGAATTAGGGGTATATAAAAATTCTGAATGTGAGGGAACAAGGTAGATCATGGCTGACCTCTCTGCTGCTTTTGCTGCAAGCCTTCCTGCAACGCTACGAACTTTGTTGGACTGAACTGTCTCCTTTCCATCGTAAGATTTGGGAATCCCCACGATGAACTCGTCGACCTCCTATAAAAGAACGATCATTTAAAGCAGCGGACTTTAATCATACCTCTCAACGCAATCGTAAATTCTTTTTTCAAAAAAACAAAACAAAACAAAACAAAACAAAAACACAATGATTTCCAATGTATCAAAAAAACATTTTTTTTTGAATAATCGATACCGCTTTTTCTGCAATTTCAAGAAGGCGCAGCTCTAGCTTCTGGCCGCTCAGCTCCAGCACCTAGCCCGAGGAGTAATTAAACACTAAGCACCAAGAATAGGAACAGAAATCAGTGTTTGCTCAAGACTTACAGCTAGGGGTCGGGGAGTATAGCCTTTGCCGAGGGCTAGGCCGGTCCGAGAAGACCCTAGATCAACGCCGAGGCTGAACCCTCCACAGCGCCAAGTGGGATGGATCTTCCGGCGGTGAGCGTTGGGGAGGAACTCCACTGGCATATCAACCTTCTTGCTGTCGGAGGACGGAGCCGACGGCTTGCCAAAGCGAACTCTAAGCTTGCCGTACACGTGGGGAGAGCTTTTATAAGATGATAAGCTTCGGAAGGGAGGAGGAGCTGGAGGCCGCGCCGCCGCCGTCGGCATGATTTAGGATTCGGATGATATCGTACCGGCGGACACCGATCTACTGCAGCATGAGCGTGGCCGTCGCAGTCACCTTATTGGGCCGGGTCGACATGGCCCACTTGGCTGTTTGGTAGACTAAATTTCCATTTTCACCATTCAAAAGTTTTATATAATTTTTTTCTCTAAAATATCCTCTATATTTTAAATAATTTTAAAATGTTACATATGAAATAAAATAATACTGAATAATGTGGTTCCAATTTATTTCCCCGTTCGCGCTCTGTCTCAACCATTCCCGCACTCTTCTCTCTCTTCCCTCTTCGTCCCTCCGCATCTGCCCCGCTAGGGTTACGGAGGCCTGGCGGATTCCAGGGTTTTCGCCGAGGCGCGATAGAACCTTGCAAGGTACGGTGTTGGGAACTTCTCACGGACCCGCCTGGAGAACTCATGTGCTACAGAAGTCTCGAGATCGAGTTCGGTGACTGGGTCAACTTCATCACTCGTTTTTTTTTAATATCTGCGAGGATTTGGGGTTTAGTGTGCAGGGGGAAAAAGTGCGATACTGACGGTGCTTTGCATAGCTTTTGGGTCCCGAGCGAGAGGCACGTAGAGGGCTTCCACACTGGAAGATTTTATAAATACAGGATGCAGGTATCTTCTTTTTTAATTTCCTTTACGATTTTTCTTCTTCGTTCTCTTTTAGCGACTGCAGGTATATCGTATGAATGCCTTTGCTGTCCTCTTTCTATCTAGCATTCTTCCCAGTTTATTTGGACTTTTTGCCTTTATTGACACATATAGGACCTACCTCCTCTTTATCAGTCAATATTATGCATTATGTTTAGGACACTCGTTGAGAAAAAAGGTTTTTTTTTTTTGTCTCCGTTCGCTTAGTGTGTTAAGGCATGGTTCGGGATGTTACATTGGACTGACCTATGTTTCTTTTCTTGAAATTGCAGTTCATTTACATTTCTATGGACATAATCCATTGACTATCCAATCAATAGCAGTCTCAAATCTCTTGCACAATAATCTTCTATCAATGATTGATTCAATAAGATTAGAAATTGCATATTCATCATTGTCAATATCCTATCACGTAGATGTTTTGCTTGCATTGTGTATGAATGTGTGTATCTTAGTCTGATATGCTGATCATATTATTGATTGTGTGAATTTTATAATTATAGCTATGTAGTGTATCAGCTTTTCCCATGCATCTTATGCACCTTCAAAATTGTCAGTCAAGCAATCCTCCCCTCACCCTCACCTTCTCAACTCTACCCCACTAATAACTTTGCTACCACTTTGTTTGTTAATAGGTTTTTTAGCAAGGGTGATTTTTGCACAAGTTCTATTGCTGTGTCCCTTGGTAAAGGAAGTATAAGCTGTGGCCCAAGTCATCTTCCCTGATGCCACCCCTCAGTGTGAGATGTAGGAAGCAGATATCTGTTGGCTCCTTACCCTTCAGTGTCCTCGTTAACAATCTACCACAATTCCAGTTATACCCTATACTCTTGGCAATGTAGTCTTTTTACTCTTTTATTATTATGCAGTCTGCCCTCTCCTTCATTAGTCTTACATTCTTTCAACTTGTGCTGATTTCATCAATGTTGAGGTTCACGACTCCACTTGCTACACCTACTTTGCAAGTGCCAGTGTTCATGTTGTCATCTCTCATTGATTTGTAAGAAGACCTAGCCAGGCCTGAAGTCAACCACACAGGGTTCAAGCAAGGTTTAAAAAGGTTACCTTAAAAATCAATCAATTTAAAAATAAGAGGGACTTCTTCTTGGTCATCTTCTTTGTGATTTTATTTGTTTTACTTTTCTATTTGCGGGACTTCTCTTTTACATAACAAGGGAGACATCAAGTATTATTTTATCCCAGCTTTAAGGGAATATTAGAATTTACGGTTATATGCGTGTTCTAATCCAAAGATCTATTATTCAACTGAACATCCTTAATTATTCATAGACAATATGCAATTTTGCTTTGATTTAAGCTAAAGGTTTATCATGAATGCTCGTTTCCTTTAATAGCATTTGTCACACAATTTACTTGGTTGTTTAGGTTTAATGGACACTTGAGGAAGAAAGGCATTAGTAGGCATGTCAAGATAGATTATGAAAGGAAGGTCTTGTCCATCGAGGTGACTTGCTTGTTACTTTTTTGTTTTTGTATAAATTATATATTTGCTTTCGGATATCTAATATTGAGCATAAGTTTTTGATCCCTGAAATGCAATTGGTTTTTTTTTTTTCTGTGTTTGTGTCTGTAGGTGAAGATACCCCAAGATGCATCTGGGAATGCAGTTTGCGATGCTAGAGGACTCTCAGGTCTTGTTCACCTCTTCCCTCTTGTGGAATTATTGTCCACCTCTTAAGATCTAATCACATCTATAAGTTATGTTCTTTTCTCTCTCACATGTTTTAGATAATTTATCTAAATCATTCGTGAAGATATAACCCAAATTTCAAATAAGTTGATACTTTCTTCACATTATATTGCCATATACTTGCTTAAGTAAGGTGTATTACATTGGTCACTCCAAAGCCATAAGATCAGCGTGGAAACTCTGGTAGATTCTGCCTGAGAGTCAAGGCTCGCAGTAGATATTCATTACTCCACATGATATGAGGTAACAACCTTGTTTCAGGATTTTCTCTTTATGACAAAAAGGTTTTAGGCATGCTGCCCTATCTAAGTCGAGTTTAAAAAAAAATAAATTAATGAATTAATTTTTAGATCCTTTGTGCTAAATTTTAGGCCCTTTTAAAAAATAATTTAAATCACTTTAAAAAATAGGTTCTGGCCCGTGAAGTTAGACATCACTGCCAGAGTTCCCAAGATAGTTATGCCTTTTGTTTACTTCTTCTACTAATGGAAATTTGTGGCTCACCATGGTGCAGCCTGGAGAAAGGGTCAGGAAACAACAGATGGCTGCACCCCGCGGTTAGTTATTTGCATTGCGAATTTTATTTCATTTTTTACTATTTTCATTATTTTGTACAATGCTGTCAAATTTAATCCCCGAGCATTTTGCTGACCTGGGAAGCATGGAACACATTCTTAACTTAACCAAAGCCGGGATTTGAGTACACGTATAGGGAGATTTTTCGACTGGCTGCTTATTGATTCAGTTCAGTAGTTGTCTACATTATTATCTCTGGCGAAATGTTCTACCGTATGGCTTTCTTTATGATTAATTTGTTCTTGCGAATCATCAAATTTCCTTTTTGTCAAATTTAAAGCTTCATGGCGGCCATCTTTGGAAGGAAGGATGATGAAACAAAACACGCCGCCATCCGTTGTTTGCTTCGCTTCTGCACAGAAGAGTGTCCGGTGTGGGGTCGACGTGTCCCCATCTCACGCTGCATTCGGAAGGGGGGAGGAGCGCGCGAGGGAGTTCTATTATTTGAAATCAATCAAACAACGGCTCTCTCGGTGGGGCCCATCTGCAGCTCCAATATTTTACGCTCCATTCTTAAAAAGGAAAAATTCCCTCTCGACAATAAATAAAACTCATGAATTAATAGTAGTAGTAAATGTGTGTTCATGTCAGGTCTGAGCACTAGGTTTTTGATAAATCAAACTAACTAAAGGGTGCTAGTTAATTCAGCTGTTATTATTTTGCCATACGAGTTGTTATTATTTAAATAAATAAATAAATAAATATTTAATCGTCTAAATTTGCCGCTCACTCTCTACCAGATTTGAAAAATGCTGTTTCACTGTTATTTTATAGGCTGAAATTGGCAAGGAATTAGTGAAACTTGGAACGGTGGGCAAACCGTGTGGTTGTGCCCTTCGTTTGGGGCTCCAAATTTGGAAGGGAAATTAGTGAATAAAAGAAGCTGCTCCTGCAAGCGTTCACGCGTACACAGAGAGGGTCGAGAAGGATAAAGGGGAACTCTCTCCTCTCCCACGCTTACTACGCCTGGCTTTTCGTCGGAAACCCTAGATGCTCCACCGCCTTCCATCCTGGACGGACCTCTGGTTCGCTTCCGCCGCCGCCGCTAAAAGGCCTCTCCAGCATGCGCTCTTCGACATGCGGCTCGGCAATCCAACCCAAACCCTAACGAGAACGCCGACTATACCATGCGATGGAGGCGGTGATCTCACTCTGCTGCTATCTGACGAACTTCTAATCCGCGTTCTCGCCGCTGTGCCTGACTCCCTTCGTCTCCCCGCCTCCCTCGCCTGCAAGCGATGGCTCCGCCTTGTCGGCTGTCTTCGCCGCTCGCTCACCCTGCTCGAGTGGTCCTTCCTCGACACCGGCCGCCTCCCCCTCCGCTTCCCGGACCTCACCGATCTCGACCTCGTCCCCGCATCCTTCGCCTCGCCTACGGGGTCCGCTGCTGGCGCACCGCTGCTCACCAGCGGCCCCGTCTCCGTTTTCGTAGATATCCACGCCGACCCTCCCGTCGGTGACTGCCGCTTCCTCGATCCGGATGTGATAGATCGCTGCCTCAAGATCGTCGCCCGTGTATGCCCCGGGCTCCGCAAGCTCTCCCTCGTCGCCGTCGCCTGGGAGACCGGGCTCATGGCGGTTGCCGGAGGATGCGAAACGCTGCAGGAGCTGGAGCTTCACCGGTGCTCCGACCTGGCTCTCCGCCCCATTTCCGCATTCGCGAATCTCCAAATCCTGAGGCTGGTGGGATCCGTTGAGGGGCTCTATCGCGGGCCCGGCGTCACCGACATTGGGCTCACGATACTTGGCCATGGCTGCAAGCGTCTGGTGAAGCTCGAGCTCAGTGGGTGCGAGGGAAGCTATGACGGCATCTCTGCCATCGGGCGTTGCTGCTTGATGCTTGAGGAACTGACGATCGCCGACCACCGGATGGACGCCGGCTGGATGGCTGCATTGACCTTCTGTGCCAATCTAAAGACGCTGAGACTTCAGAATTGCAGGAGCATAGATGCTGATCCGGGGCCATTGGAGCACCTCGGCCCTTGCCCGACCTTGGAGACACTACAGATCCATCGATGCCAGATGCGGGATAGAAGAAGCTTGCAAGCGCTGTTCATGGTGTGCGAGACGATTAAGGATCTTCTGCTTGAAGATTGTTGGGGACTGGAGAATGACTTGTTCAGTCTCGCGAGCATATGCAGGTATGCGTGCTTCTCATAAATTTCCTCCCTTTTTTCCCTCGCATTTGCTTTGTTATCTGATATATTATCGATAGTAATCACTATTTTGTTTGTGTGTGTGTGTGTTGGTTTGGTTTGGTTTGTTTGAGTCCAATATCGTGTAGCAGGGCGTGGATTGAGAGTGATACTTTTAAGGGGTTTTAGTCTGTTCTTTTTGATGATCAATGATCATTTTAAAATGATGTCTCAATCCAGTCCTTTCCATCCATTCCCTATTTTAAGAAGGGGAAAGCTTTAGTTCCCGTTATCAAATTCCACTTTTACTAAACGTGATACTTGTTAATAAGTCATTTAAAAAAATATACAAATAAAATGAGTTGGGTTGCAGTATGTGGGCTGATCGTTCTGGGGTGGGCCAAGCTGATTGGTCATGCCAGGGGAGCTAGGTGGTCTGATCATACTGAGCAGTCGGCCTGTTGTGTCGATCAAGTGAACCAATTGGACCAGGCATGTCAATTGAGCTGGGAGTGTTGGTAAGTAAACTGATTGGGATAATTAGATATAGTGAACTTGATAGAGTGGATGTGTTGAGTGAACCTATCGAACTGATCATCATGTTGGCTAAATCAACGAAGAATGTTGGATCCATCCTTCATCCATTGCTTGCCTTTGCTTTCAATCCATCCTTCAACTTATCTCCTTTGCTTCCAATCTATCATTCATCTCTTAAAGGAAACAGATAGAAAAAGGAGAAAAAAAATATATACACCTTGTGCTTTGTTTCCTCATATATCAAAAATACTAAGAGGTGTAGAAGAACGACAACAAGAAAAGTATTTAGAAGTGTCTCATTGAACAGGATGTAAATGAATAGGATGGGTTTTTTTTTTAAATAATCAAAATGTAAGATAGGTTTCCTCCAAGTTTGAGTTGGTAAGTTACAAATGGTGGATGGTTAAATTTACCCCTTTTGAATATCCATATTCACTCTTAATTTGTTATAGAAACAAGAATAGGGAGATTCCTGCCTTTACAAATCTCTTGTTCTTAATTCATGCTTCAACTAATCAAAACAGGCCCTTAAAAAGTGTTCCCAAACAGAGTCAATTACCTCTGTTGGTACTAAAAAAACTTTATGATTACTTCCTAAAAGATAAAAGATTGGTAGCTGCTTACTCCTTTTGCCACCAAATGCCTTCTGTATCTATTGTCTAGTTATTTAAGTTGAATTAAATGACCATTTATCACAAACTCTGGTAAAAATAATTTCTAATTACTTTTTCAAAATGCACCATCAGGATTTGAAGCCTTGCATTATGCCTTCTAATCATTAACACTCGAATGATAACATGACATTTTTCAGTCTTGAGGAATAAGATCACATTATTTTGAGATCATCATTCTGTTGTCAGTGCTAGTAGTTGTGAGGCAAAATAATAACAGTTTTCAAGCTCTAGAGAATATTTTGAGATGATCATTCTATTTCAAGTGACTTGATGTCAGCATCCCAACACTGCATCTTTGTGTCGCTTCAAGGGATGTTTATTGTTGTACTATTTTTAACTAGCTTGACCAACACCTCATGTGATCTAGCAAAACCAATTCGCAATACCAATCTCAATTTGACAACCTTGTGTGGAGCAAATTAACCTCAGTGCAATAACACTAATGTTCCATCTAGGAATAAGCTAACACGTTCATTTTCTCACACCGTACTCTTTTCTTGCACATTCTCTCTACACAGTTTACTGGTATCTCCTTATGATTTAGTGGATGTTTACTTTGTTCCCCCTTTTTTCATGCGTAGGAGGGTGATGTGTCTCTCCTTAAAAGGATGCTCACGAGTAACAACAGCAGGATTGGAACAAGTAGTTTTGTCCTGGATAGATTTGCAGAGACTTACGGTTGTCTCATGCAATAAAATCAAGGACAGCGAAGTATCTCCTGCTCTATCGAGCCGTTTCTTTTATCTCAAAGAGTTGAAGTGGCGTCCAGATTCAAAGTCTGTCCTGGCTATCAGCCTCGTGGGGACGTGTCTTGGAAGGAAGGGTGGGAGATTCTTCAAAAGGGTGAGAATGAAACCGTTATTGTATTTTATACCGAAATTCTCTCGTCTCATAACTAAAGAATAACAATCTAGTTCTTGTTTCCCTTCAGCGAACGCTCTGGGTTCAACATCGACTAAAGGAGAATGAGGAGGAACTGTTCAAAGCCTAAATGAAGTCACCCATATGATGTACATGATGAAAAAAGAAGGATCTGCCATACTGTGACAGATTGCAACATTAGGGAATTTCAGTTGCTCGTCAGTATGGTTTCTTAATTCAAATGGTAAAGTGACACTACGAAGTGGCACATGTGCAATTTACTGGCACATAGAACCATTTTTCCGGTTACCCCACACTTTACAGAAAGCTGTTAGCTTATGTTGTCATTATTCCACATGGGTTTTTCATAGAACTCAGAGATAGGATTGAATGCCGAAGCAAGATTTTATAACCAGCTGAAACTTTAGTAACTTTTGGGTAAATTACCAACCTTATGATTTGGTTTGTTCTTCAGTTTTCTTTTCCCCTTTGGTTCTTTTTTCTCTCCTTAGTTTACATTTTGTTTGGTTCGCAAACAATTCTATTTCATCTTTTGTTTTTCAAAATAAAGATGCTAAAATGTATATTTATTAACATTTTTTTTTCACATTTGTTAACTTAAATAAAAACAATCTAATCATCATCAAAATATGAATATAATATATGGAAAAAAAATATAAAGGAAAATAATCCCGCTCCAGACTCAGATGAATGGACGTAACAGAGCTTTATCGCCGCTTTACGGAGTACTTATTTACATTGGAGGATGAATCATCCCCTTTGTTGTTCGGGTTTCTTGCCAACAGTCTGATATGTGATCTTCGTCGTCTTCATCAATACAACACTCTGGAACGTGCTTTTTCCTTATCAAGGGATAGCTATCCACGAGACTGGAGCTTATTCTTTGCATCCAATAAAAATCCCAGAACCCACTCACAAAACATTGGTTTGGGTTACTTCTGTTTCTAGTAGTTTTCTATACCAGCTCATAAGCTCGATCCTTATTTTCTACCCACTCCGTTGTGCTCACTCAGCTCAGCTCCTTTGTTTGTTATTCATAGGAATAGCTTCAAATTATTTTTGGAGCTCACTTAATGTAGACCAACTTATTGGACCACCTATTCCCACAAACCTACCTCATCCACAGACCATTTGTTCCCCTGGAGCCGCCCAGTCCATCCGCTCACGTACATGGTCTGTTAGCCCCTAATCTACTTGGTTTACCTAGCTCAAACCCATCCACCTCATTTGATCCACTCAACCAACTCACTTGTCCTGCTCGACCCAAACCATAGACAGGAAGCATTATGGAATACAAGCCATCATCTATTGCATAGTATTCTACTAATGTAATTTCACCTCCATGAAAAGGAACATTCATAAATTATATTGATAGAGAAGATTTGTATAATTGTAGCTCCGGAAATATTGCTGCAAACAAACTACAATAACTATGGTACCAAAACTCTGAAGATACTGAACTATAAATAGACCAGAAATTTGGGAGGGTGGGGTGTGTGGAGGAAATGACTAGCTATTATGTCAGCAATTCAATGATTCATTCACTCTAAATCAAAGAAAGATTATGGATGCATCATCAATGCAGAAAATTTATCCAAATTGCATAATCTGGATAACAAATTAATACTTTGTCAAGGTTCGCAACGCGTACATGAAGGTGCAACATTGCCAGCAGCCTTAAGCATTGTCACCTTCGAACTGAATGACCCATTTCTGAATGCAAACATGAAAATGCACAAAATTAGAGGATAAACAAAGACGAAAACAAAGATATTATAGTTTCATCATTCCAAAAGAGGAAGAAGCACATGCAGATAGGTATTCATTCAGTGCAAATCTTGCAGATGAACAATGTAAACAAACCTTTAGGAATAGCAAAAGGATGAAGCATAAATGCTTCACGTACCATCGATGGGATCTGGAAAAAGGACAGTTTGGTCACACTCTAAGCTCTACCACTTGATGAAATACAATTGACTAATTAGCATTCCACGTAAATTAACCATAGGTTATGTATACGCATCACAAATACCAATAAATAGTCTTGTGTGTGTGTGATGCTTCATGTATGTAATCTACTGGTAATTTCAAGGTTCAGTCACCAAGAAAATATGTACAGGAAAATTTCTTTAAAAAGTATCTTTAAATTGCAACATAAGGTATTTACATATCGTTATAAAAAAGATGATTTGTAAATAATCGACAACTTAGTCTTGTAAACCTAAAGTTATAGCTTGTAGAAGCCAATCTTGTTTGCCCCACACTATTCATTGAGCTCTATGGAAGGCAATATCGCTAGTCAAATAAAGGGCAGTCCGGTGCACAAAGCTCCTGTCATGCAGGGTTCCAAGGAAGGATCCATTGTACGCAACCTTATCCTGCTTTTTTTTTTTTTCAAGAGGCTATTTTCAGGATTTGAACCCGTGATCTCTAGATCACAAAGCAGCAACTTTACCGTTGCGCCAAGGCTCCTCTTCTTCGCTAGTCAAATGCAAATTAATCTTTTTGGTTCATCTATATCACTTAACTATAGCTGAGACACCAAAACCCTCTAGACTAAGCAGCACATGAGTGGGAGCACTATTTCAATCTTCCTTCACATCCCAGAGGCAACCTTTTTCTTCCGGCAACCAAGTGACAAACTAATCGGTTGCTACAACATACACAAATTATTTTAGTGACAGAACTCATCTTCATCCTCTAACATTTCTCTCTCCTCTTACATCATTAGAGTTAGGGATCAGCACATGACCATTTTTCCATTCTTTTCCTGTTGCTACTCAGAGCTCAGCATAGGCAACAGCAACAACATAAGCTGCACATCTCATTCATGCAGGCATCAATACCCCAACTCAAAATGAGATTTTAAACTCAAGTTACTCACTTAATCACTGACAACGACTTAAACTGAAGAACAACAAAACTAAGATTAATTGGCAGCTTTGACATGACAAATACATATATCTCCCAAAATTAAAATAATTAAAGAATCAATAGTCAAGCTCCAATCCAAATAGAGATGCATAAACAGAAGCCACCACATCATTACAAAATTCAGCACTAATTTCTACGAGTTGTCTCCAGTCCATGTAGACAAAAAGCTTTAGCATTAAAAGTTTAATTGATATCCCTCAATAAAATATCCAATTTCTGGTCATCAACATAGACTTCAATGTGCCATACCAGACCCAAAAAAAAACAATCTTCCACTACATCAGAATCAGGAATTAAACCCACTCTTTATTTAAGAAGTCTGGCATCATTTTGTAGCATCATGGATCCAAAGCCTACCATTGAAA
>JBAMHZ010000072.1:3236221-3246261 GCA_037177395.1 Alpinia galanga
GATCATATTCATAGTATGTTCCTTGATACAAATAGCCAAGTTAATTTTTAATCCCCAATTTAATTGGTCTAATTCAACTTTGAAGGCATCCCATGTGGCTAGATAGAATTTAATTAAATTATCGGTGTCTGGAAGTAGACATCTTTAGACTTTTAGGGTTTGAGCTTGAGAAGAAACATGAACTTCTCTTAAATTATTTGTAAAATAAAATGAGTAAATTGTAGTTAAATTCCTTTGAATTGGTCTTTTAAATGAATGACAAACTAAATGAAAGTGATTGTTGAAGTCGATGTTGACTTCTCTTTGACAAGTTCAGCATCAAAATAATAGCCATAAAGTACTACAAATAGTCACCAAAGAGTTCAAACGATATCTAATGGGATTTATTACAGATAAGATTTTTTTTTTTGCTGAACAACATTATCAACTGCTTTAATAAATTAAAACACTTTTTTTCTCCTAAATAGGATATTTCAACAACAGAAACTTTGCTGATAAATCCAAGTGGTTTATTGGATGGTTTACAGGTTCTATATCTTGATTCATCATCCTCAAGCTGATATACTCGTATCCTAACTATTTAGAATTAGCTACGTGGATCTTATCTTGTCAATAAACTTGATTTACGTTTAATATGCCATTCACTAATAATGTTATGATATTTATATGTTACTTCAAACAACTCCAGTGCCATTCAAAACTAAGCAAATATAGTGCCACAAAAACTATTAACATGGAAAAATCCAACAATAATTAGCAACTCATAGTCTTAAGATGGCACTTAGCCAAAGAAAGATGGAAAAGTAATCACCTCTACAGAATAAAATTTCATGTTCTAGAAAATATACTGGTAGGTCGATCCAAATGTGATGGTTCTACAACAAGAAGCACCGAGGAGTTCCAATTCTTGCCTGACCATAGTTATCATACAATTAGTCATTTGACGACTAATTGAAACACCTATAAAGACAGAATTAACTATGAGGTAGAGCATTTACCTTTGTAGGATGCTGCTGAAAATACAATCTGACAGAAAGAAATCAGTATAAACTGGAGTAAATTTGATCAGATTAAGGATCTCAAGGTGATTAGGTAGATGTTTCATTTGGGCGCCAGAAACCCTTTTTGCCAACAAGAATCTGCTTTTTGTGAAGGTTGGTGACCCAATGAAGAGAGTGCAGTATGGGACGCATCTTTTTAATCATCGTTGCAGTATCCTGAATCAAGACCCATCCACCAGGTCTCAATATACGATCCATTTCAACAACAACATCTAGAATATCACACCTGAAGATAGAATGGCATGAGATGTGGTCTGAACAGTAGCAAATGTTCATCAATCAAAGGAGTTTTGTGATACCTCTTTGTCAGATTCTCAAATAAAAATGCTGAGTGTAGCAGATCATATGTGCGAGGATATGTATTCAAAGATTCACACCAGTCATGATAAACTCCGATAAGTCCTCTATCGAAGATAATTCGCAGTGTGTCTGGACCATTTGTAGGTACAATGTTCATCACCCAATGGGGTTGGTTAACAAGTGCTGCTGCAAATCTACACACAAGAAATTAATATCTCAGCATGCCCCGACCATGAAAAGGGAACTTAAGTGAGAATCATGATTTGATAGAAACGAGTTACTAAACAGGTAGTTACTTAATCCTAGACTACAATTATATGTATACCTCAATGCAAATGTGTCCACTGGGAGGATTATAAAGTCTACACTCTACGTGTCGAAAAAAGAATGTGCAGAATGCAATGGATATAGTTATGCACAATGTGTTTTGAGTTAATATAAAAAAGCAATTACCAAAGACAAGAACCAACAAAAAGCACAGATTTTGAACCAAGTTTAACAATATTAGTGGGTTAAAGTGATACCCTCCAGTACCAGCATTCATATCCACCACATTTCGTATGTTGGACCAGTCAATAGCAAGATCTTGCAAATATCTATTATTTACAATCTTTTCCCAGTGCTTTGTATCAAGATTGAAATTTTCTTCAGATATGCTTGAGACAGTGTTGAGTCTGTCAGGCCAGGAAGCAGGCCAACTGTTTTGAATGTCTGTGCTCACGGCTGATATTCGTGGAAGACAACTATCAAGGGGAACATACCTGCAAGGACAAGACTTAGAGAGAGATTTTTAAAGAATGTGCAGTATAAAAGAAGATGGAAAAGCAACATGCCCATATACCATGAAATACCAGTTTTATTTTTCTCATTACATAAAGGTGGATTGTTTTCAACTCGCTTCTCATAGCAAGAATTTGAGATTGGTTTCTGATATATCACAGCTCCAATACCCAAGGTATACATGGATTTCTTGACTGTCTTCCAGCAAATAGACTCTGTCAATGCTACCATTGCTGCAGGAAATAAATGGTATTTTTTAAGCCAAAACAACAGTATAACCATATAAAATCCATGTTTATGCAAACCATGCAAACTCATCACTGACACTAAGATGCTTCGTTAGATAAAAACTATTTAAAACTATCAAAAATAACATATGTTGGTAAGCATAGATTTCTCCTGGAAAACAATGTTTGGTTACAACAATATCTATGTTTAATTCTTAAAAGTTCCAAGCAATCAACCCTACTCTCCTATATTATCTAAATAATCTCGTAATTTTTGAATTAGTGAGTATAAATTCAATGACATTAAGCATAGAGGTCACCCCCTCCCAAATAAAGGATGCTGATGATAAAAGAGGTCATGAAATTTAAAGAAATTAACAAATGTCACTACACTTCCAGACGCCTTGGTCCCTCTCATTATCACGGTAAACAGGTGTTGCAGACCAAACAAAGAAACCTCCAGGTCTAAGAATCCTATTGAGTTCCAACAGTGGCTTCCCACCTGCATTAACATAGTTCAGATATAAATTGAGGATAAACATTGGTCTACGAAGGTAAAGAATTGACTAAAATATAGCAGGTACCATCTGCATCCCAGTGGACTCTACAGCGTGAACAATGAATCAAATCAAATGCATTGTCAGGAAATGGCAGCTTCTGAGTTCCAATTACTGATAAAAAGGCTGGAATACCCCGCTCTAATGCAAATTGTATCTGAGCTTCATGCTCGTCTTTTGGTGCAAAAGACATAGTAATAACATTCCTATCCAGTAAATATCCACCAAAGCTTGCGACGCCACAGCCAACATCAAGGACAACCCTAGTGTGCCCTCCCCAGTTGATGGCTGGAAGATTCTGGTCAAATCGAGAAAAGAAGTGTTACTAGTCTAGACAAATTTATCAATTATCAGATTGAGAATCCCATCAGAAATTGGTTTGAGAAAAACAAACAGGAAGATATGCTTATTACAATTTGATTCTTTCAAAAATGATTAAAAATCAAAGATAAACTGAAATAGAAGATGTTTTAACTTGAATGTAGTTTTACAACAGAACATTGCACATTTTAAGAAATGTTTTCCCACAGCTAAGATGATTTAGTGATGGCATTAAATCTGTTTGCCATTCATTTGTTGCAATTATTGACAAACAAACGAAAAAAAAAATCTGAGGATGATGATTACGTAGAGCATATAAATCCTCGTTTTAGGTTGGTCTCAGCTCCAAATGCTGCATAGATGAGGAAGAGATCCCTATTCATATAAAGAAATGTGGATTCAATTTCCAAAAGTAACATGCATTATATGAGGATGTCGGTGGAATAGACTAAAAACATAATAATAAGTGCATAATAGGGAAGTATATGGTTAAGTGACGAGGAAAATTATAAAAGAGAAGAAAATAAATTAATGTTACCAGCACAACGATAACAAATAGTTTCTTTTCATCTACCAAAGACAAGGTTTGTTAATATCACTGAATGTTGAAATCGAATACTGTCAAAGATTGGACAAAATAATCATTCTCATTAGGTAGTCTATTTAATGAAAATGGAGTTCATCTCAAATGAGCCATTGGAGAAGAGTGAAGACATAATATTGCCACGGTATAGTTGCCATGAATTCATAAGTGGATATTAAGTTTAAAAAGAAAAATACAAGATACTAGAATGTATTCCTGCCCAGGACAATAAAAAATGGATAATCTTGCGACGAAATTTATTAAAAATTTGGAATTGATAAAGAACATTGTATTTTTTTAAGAAAGTAACAGAAACAGAATGGAACAGGACGTGCATTCATGTTCATTACTCAATAATATCAAAAAGCGAGCTTTAGGTCATAAGCGCTAATTGAATAAATTAAAAGCAAAATTCCACCGACTTAATAGAGACGAAATAACCAAACGAGAAACTCATAATTATAGATGGAATAGCATCTTGGCCTCTAGAACAGGCATGTCCAGCAATTTCTTTGGTTCGAATCAGCAATAGAACATCCAAATAGCTGAGAATACTTGCTTACCTGCTCGATGAACTCAATGTATTTAGAAACGCCATCTTTAAATTGCGTTCCACCTCCAGGGAAAACCAGGTAATCACCAGAACTCCGTACCCAGTTTTGGTCTTTCTTATATTCGACGAGCTTGGTGTGAGGAACATTATCATACCAAATCTGCTGACCGCAACATAGCGAGTTTAGGAAGACCAAATGAACGACAGGTTAAGCTCCAAGAAACCAAAATATCATCTAATGGCAAGCAGAATACTTCCGCCATTTTTTCTTCTATTTTCACACTTATCAAATTTCCATGCATGTGATCTCTAAAAGACTGGATCAGCACGATTACACGAAATCCAAAAAAGTTTCCAATGAGTTCAAAAGTCGAGGCTGAATATTTTTTTTAATGAATGGAAAATTTAAGGAGAAGAAGGTGATTACTAATGTCCTGTTGCTGATGAGCAGCAACAAGGAAAATAGGAAATCAACTACTGAGGTACACACAACGTATCTCGATGAAAACAACGTGAAATAATCATACTCGGCAGATGCTAACTTATCATACCAAATTCTTCTAAAAGTGGTAACGCATTCCTTCTTTACAGATCAGTACGAGTCAACACGGGAATCGGAAGCAGGATAAACTAGCTAGGGCCGTCATCAGGGGTAATCAGATACATTACGACCATCAATGGGAGAATTTGGGGAAAAAGAAAACCATTGCCGGCTTACCCAAGAATCAATCTCACCATGTCTCTGCTCTTGGGCCATGGAACCGGCACCTTGTACCTCCACGGCAGAGGCACAAGACACCTGGGGCTGGGCTTGGGGCAATGCCGCTCCCGGTGCTCCATGTGTCGCCGCGACTGGAGCTTCTTGATGGCCTTCCAATTATCCAGGCACGGAATGTAATCGGCGGCGTGAAACGTCTTACCACCCCTACAAACCTCCCATTTGATATTCACTTTCTCTTCGCCCCCGCCGCTGATGCCATCCTCCTCGTCGACCGCATCTCCATTGTCGCCGTCCGCCTCCGTTTCATCGAACTCCGCGACGGATTTAGGGTTCGATGCGGGCTCCGGCGTCGACATCGGTGGGGGAGGGGACGATCGGGAGGGGGAAGGAAGGAGATCCTTGGCGGAGGGGAAGTAATTGAACAAACCGGAGGAGGAGAATAGAAAGAGGAGGATTGCGAGGCCGAGGAAGAAGAAGGTGAGGAGGAGAGGAAGGCGCCGCTCGATGAGCAGACTTCGCGACGAGGACGACGACGCCATTTCTTCCGCTTGGATCGCGTTCGCCTGGGCGAGAAGGTGAAGTTTTAAATCCCATGGCGATGCCACCTGCACTTGCACGAATCTCGATAAACTGAAGCATTAATTCCCATGGCGATGCCGCCGCCAACTGTACATTTGCACAAATCTCGAAGCACCCACACGAGTTTTGATTTAAAAATTAATGACGCGATCAAGGTCAAAGTGCGCCATCTGCCTCACGATTTAATATAAAAAATAACATTCAAGTAAAATAAATAATCAATTAAAAATGATAATAATTTATAAATTAGTTTTATTTAATATAAATATTCTTTCCAAGTAAATATATATATATAATTTGCATTTTAAAATTTATAAAGTTTTAGAAAATATTTTAAGGAAATTATTAAACATTATGGCATTTGAAAATTACGTAGAAACAACCCGATGAATTAAAAGTAAACAAACAATAGATCAAAAGTAACGAAAAATAAAGGGGAAAAGAGAGGGAGAGAGATAGAGAGAGAGAGGAATTCACTGACGACGCCTTTCCCCTTGGAACAGTTCGTGGATCTTCGCCTCCACGTCCTCTACGCTATACTTCAAGTACCGCCCCGCCACCATGCGGCCGACGTCTCCCGCCTGCCGCAACCGCCCCACCAAGTTCCCGTACGCCGGAAGCACCACCGCTGCAATTGCCGCCCGCAGCTCCCCACGCAGCTCCTCGTCCACCGCCACCCAGTTCCCCTGCGTCCTCCATATCTCCTCCAGGTAGCGGTTGAACATCCCTAGCTTGTCCCTCATCGCCTTCTCCGTCGCCGCCGGTGAATCTACGAAGCGGTCCACCCTCAGTGCCGCCAACACCTTCCCCCACGCCACCCTCTGGTACTCCCCCGAACACTGCTGCACCCTCGTCCTCATACGCCGGAACCACTCGTGCCCCAGCAGCGACGCCACCTCCTTGCTGTTCTCAGCCTTCGCGATCATGTACCGAATGTTGTTCATCAGGAAGACGAAACAGAGCGCGGGGTCGCGGTAGATCTTGGATTTGGCGTCGAGATTCTCGAGCAGGATGTCCGCGATCCAGGCGATGCGGACAGGGAGCGGCACCACCGACTGCGCGGCCTCCTCCGCCATCACCTCTGCCAGCGTCTCCTTCGCACACGCTGCCGCGAGGTAGTTCATCACGTATCTGTTCATCGGGTGGACGTCGCCGCCTGGGACGGCGGCCTTGGCCGGATCGCGCCGGATCCGGTTCTCCAGCTCCATGAAGATCCGGCGGATCGACGCGCCGAGTGCTTTATGCACCGTGATGACCTCGATAAGGAGCTCGGCGGAGTAACCATCGGAGAGCAGTGGTTCGAGCTCGGGTAGGAGGCTGCGGACGGTCTCGTACAAGTTGAGCTGGCCGAAAAGGCGCTCCGGGCCGTGGTCGCCACAGGCTACGGCCGCGGCGAAGGAGACGATCTCGGCTGCGGCGGGAGCGCAGGAAACGTAGAAGGCGAGATCGGCGTAGGAAGGGGGCACGGAAGCGAACACGCGACCACAGAGGCGTCGCTCGCTAGGGATCAAGATAAGGAAGACCATCCGCGCCGCCTCCGCCCAGCGGGGGATCTCGTCCTCCATCTCCTCCCACGGGACAGTAAGGTATCCTCCTTCGGGGGGCGGGAGGAGGCCGAGGCGAGCGATCGACTCTTCCACGAAGCCGCGGCGGAGGCTAGCATAGGTCTCCACGCACTCGCGGCCGAATCCGGCTGCCACCATCCTCCTGGCGATGTCTTTGAGGTCAGCCACGGATCCCGGAGGAAGGGCGTCGATGACGATGTCGTAGGCCTCAACGGGGATCGCAACGGGGATGTTCTCGTCATCGCCGCCGCCGTCAAAGTAGGCGCTCTCGTGGCGATCCGCGGTCAATTGTGGCGGGCTGACGATGGAGCGGAACTCCTCCTCGAGGCGGAGGACGCATCGTCGGATGAGGTGGTCGGCGCGGTCGAGGAGGGGCTTAGCGGCGGCGTAGCCCGGCTGGCGGCCGAGATCGGCGGCGAGGGATAGTAGGTCATCGACGGAGTCAAGGAAGGAGGAGGCGTTGGCGGAGTCAGACCATATGATGCGATTTGAGTCGACTAGTCCATGGATGTGGCGCTCGAGAGAGCGGAGGTCACGGTCGAGGGTAACGGGGAGGCGGCGATAGTCGGAGGAGTAGGAGGTATTGAGGGCGAGGACGCTGCCGTCGTAGAAGTCCTGTAGGGCTTCATCGGTCATTGACTGGATGCGTCTGAAGCTACTGGCGAAGTGGCGGACGGTGGCAAACAGCCTATCGTCGCCGCCGTCCTCCTCCTCCATTTCTTATCTCTCTCCCGGCAAAAGCCTCGGTCGATGAAGACGCGAAAGGGGCCTCGAGCTCGAGCCTTGAAGACGGAATGCGTTGACTTGACGCATCAGAGACCGAAAGGAAGCTGCCGTTTGATTGGTTGGAGATGTGGGCCAAGTAGAACGTGGGCCGAATTGGGTTGGGTCGGGTCATGTCATAGTTGTATATTCTCATTTTTAAAAGAGGAAAAACTAAAGAAAAAAATAATTAATCGCTTAATTAGGTGTACACTATCTTCACCTAAACTTGAAAACAAGAAGAATTAATCATCTGAATTAGTTTTATTTATTGAAAAATAAGTCTTAATGGTTGAACATGCAAAATAATTAAGAGGGGATATCGTCTATAAGTCATGGATGGGCTATTGGTCAACATTCAATTTTGCATCAATTAATGGATGGTGGACTAAAAATCAAGGTCAATTAAGGAGGAGGAAATTTTAGATGCATAATCTCTTTTAATTTGTAATTAATTATGTTTTTTCCTCATTTTTTTAATTCAAAACATTAGATTTTGGGATGTAGTATTGATCCCTCTCATGTCTTATTCTCACACGTGGCACCTTTCGTGAGGTCAATGTTGACCAATGAAATAAGGAACTTTTGAACAAGGAAAAAAGGGACCTTATTTTGTCACATTTTCTTGAAGTCAACGTATAGCCATAAAGTTGTCCACATGGTGAATTAGCATGCAATTAAGCCTAATCCAATTAACTTAGTTTATTCTCCACATTATTATCGTTTTAGAAAATTAATTATTATTAGTTAAATTATTTAGATATTTTTTAGTAATTTGTTAGAAGCTTCTTTTATGATTATTAAATTATTTAGATAGTCTTTAAAAAGCTTCTTCCATTGCTCGCCTCTCCCTCTGTCGAAGTAAACACTGAATATTCCTGTCGTTCTTTCTTTCAATTCATCCCTTTTCTTGGCCCCCCAAGTAAACAAGATATTAGTTTATTTATTTATTTATTACGATCTGTGTTATTCCAAGTCTTCGGTCATCGTTTCCGGGTCGAATATTTCCTGTTCTTCTTCGTCTCACCTTCCTCCATTCCGATTCTACTTCTAGTCTCTTCCTTCTCTTCTCGCCTCTCCTACTCTGC
The DNA here is from genome assembly GCA_037177395.1 of Alpinia galanga. Taxonomy (NCBI): domain Eukaryota; kingdom Viridiplantae; phylum Streptophyta; class Magnoliopsida; order Zingiberales; family Zingiberaceae; genus Alpinia; species Alpinia galanga. The sequence continues at coordinate 3,245,319 of JBAMHZ010000072.1, forward strand.
ATCCTCTGAGAAGTCAGCGAGCCGAGATGATGCCCTTCACCTCCTCCTCGTTGTCTCCGGCGCCGGCGGCGACGGCGACAGGCCGCGTCGAGAAGCCTGCGGTACGAGTCGAGAAGGCCACCAGTCATCTCTTGGTTGGCCCTGATTGGACTATGAATATGGACATCTGTGACACCGTCAACAACGATCAGTGGTAAGCGCTTTTCGAAGTACGGAGACTCATCACTTGATTTTACTGCATCAAGAAATCCCTCTTCCGATCGTACTTTTTGGGTAGGAAGTTAGTTGGTTACGACCCAGAGATTCTGAAACCCTCTTCGTGGCGTTTGTTTTCTCTGATGCTTTACTTTTAGAAGGTTTATGCCCCTGCGATTTCTTTCATTGAACTTTTGACTTTTCTTCTTGATTTTTAGCTGAAAAAATTTGAATTTTGGAGGTGTTATTGTTAACATGTCGAGGAATACTTATGAGTTACTGGATGGTAGCTAGGAGTAATCTGGTTCTAGTGGAATTTATGGCACAAAGAAGGTTAGGAGCCTGTTTGGATGACCTGATTAGGGATGGCAATTTCCTCCAAATCCAACGGAGAATCCAATACCCGACACGAATGGAGGAAGATTTGGAGGAATTTTTTAGACCCAATTAAATAATTGGATAATCGGATATGGATATTTTTGAATTTGAATATGGAGGCAGGTCCATAGAATGCTACTCATACCCTATCCAAATACCCGATTAAATGGCTGATGTTGGGATAAACTATTTTTAATATTTTATTATTTCTTCTATAACATTTAATTTGCTAATTTTTATCTTTTATTTTTTTTATTATTGTTCTCTTAAGAATTTGATAAATATCCATAGCTTCATCTAAATAATTTAAATTTGAAAAAAATGCTATTGTAAATGGTAATAGGATATTTAGGTAGGATATGAATATCCA
>JBAMHZ010000072.1:3246271-3257350 GCA_037177395.1 Alpinia galanga
TCTATAACATTTAATTTTTTAATTTTAATTTTTAATGTTTTTTCTTATTGTTCGCTTAAGAATTTGATAATTATTAATAGCTTCATCTAAATAATTTAAATTTGAAAAAAAATACTATTGTAAATAGTTATAGGATATTTGGGTAAGATATGAATATTCGACGGGTATAGAGATGAGGATAAAATTTAAATACTTGATGGGGATGAGGATGATGGGGATGAGGATGAGAATGGAGATAAAGATGAATATAATAAATGAGGATGGAGACGAAGGATATGAAATTTGATCTGAATCCGTCCCATTGTCATCCTGGACCTGATTGTTTTAGTGCGTTCATGAGCACGGGACTAATTATGTTTGATCCTACCAAAAGATAACACTCTAGTTTTATGTCAACAACATATTTGATCTCCTGGTCTGACTTGTACTAGGCTTAGGATGTTTCTTTTCTCTTTTTTTTTTTTTTTTTTTTTTTTTTTGCGTAAAGAAAAAAAAGAGAGTTCAGAGCAGAATTCTAATTCCAGAGAAAAATGAACTAATATGTTGAACAAAATAAGGAAAAAAGGCAAAAGAGAAAAAGAAGAAAATCCACGTTTAAAACTAACTTGTTAGACTGATTTTGTCCATTTACCTATTTGATGGTTGCATTCATAGCTTTTAAGAACCACCTAATAAATTGAACATTGTGAAAGATTATCTTTCTTCTCGCTGTTCATATGCATCAGGGAGAAGATCGCAAGTTGCAATTTTCATTTGACTGCTAATTAGGCTATAGATCTTCTTTTCAAGTGAGCAATGAATCTGAAAGAAGGCTTGATTTTAACATACATGTTAATTTCATTGTTTGAGTTTGTGTGGATTATACAACTGATTATGTTGGAATCTAGCATTTTTCTAGTTAAGGAAATGAATTGTTTTTGACAGCCATTCTATTTCATTGTCTAGAAAACAAAAACATACCTGATTCCAGTTTGGCATTTCCTTTACTTTATGTTTATTGTGCAAAGATATAATTTATATTTTGGTCATAAAGTTATATGTAAAGTAAGTTATAATGATCTCTCACCTTGCTTCCATAATGGAAGTGGGTATCCAAGATGCCAATGTTGATGCTGCAGTACCCTCTACACTGTTGGAGAATATACTTGAAGAAGAAGACATTTGACATGGTTTGATTTTGGCACTGCATTGAAAATGAGTAACTTCTATAAAGCCTTTCACTTATCTAGCAGCTATATGTTAAAGATGATGTTCTAGAATATTGCATGAGAAGTCCACAAAGTCCAAGATATGGTTTTATTCCTTGACCGTTGTCATCATGACCAGACTGACTCATTAGGATAATGCTACCCCTCTGAAACTACGAGTTTAGAACCAAGCCATCTTTCACTAATTTCCAGTTATTGTTCTGTCTTGCACTGTTGATGCATCTAGTACAAAATTGTGAAGTTATCTGATCTTGTCAATGCTCAAGAAGGTAGCCTACTTACTAATGAGGACTCCTCATGACCATCTAATCCATGCCATTGACCATCTTAGACAAGGATAAAAGTCATGTTTGGTATATGTAGTCTTCCCTGCCAAAATAATTAAATTCATAGCAGAAGCTAAAGTAAGCAGATCAACTATATAATTTTTTTTTGCTTGTCTTAACTTTGGATTTGACTTTTAAAAATGGTCAACTAACATAAAGATTTTACTGGAATTTTCCCCCATTCTTCTACTGATACAGTAAAGTTAAAGGACCACAACATTTACTTATATTTATTCTCTCGTTATATCTTTGAGTTGTTTCTGAAATTCATGTTTTTCTTAAATCAGGCAAGCCAAAGAAGTGCTGAAAGCAATTAAGAAGCGCTTACAGAACAAGAATCCAAAGGTTCAGTTTCTAGCTTTGACGGTAGGTGCTATGTTCTCTAGAGGAGAAAGATATACTCTGATTCTTTTTTATCGATTATTTCTTTTTTTTTGAGATATATGCATACATGTGTCTACATCAGTCTTATTCATGGATTGCTAAAAATGTGCAAAATCCCTATTTGCCACTGTCATTGTATGAGTCTACTCCTTGTGTATGACATTGCCACTCCCTTTGGCAACATCTACTAATTCAAAACTTAATTGGCATTGCCCTAATTATTAAAGATTGGTTATCTATGTGATTCTATTGAACTTGGCTGGTAGAAATCCCAGAATCAAAAACTCAATTTAGCAACCATGTCTAATGCTGCACGGCCTTTCATTTTGCTAATATGTGTTAGGAATGAAAGACACATGAATTAATGCACTGTGGAAGACTGGAATCTATTGTAAATTTGATTCTGAAATGTTAGCAATTTGTTCCACTCTTGCAGCTGTTAGAAACAATGGTAAAAAATTGCGGCGAGTATGTACATTTTCAAATTTCTGAACGGAAAATTCTTGAAGAAATGATCAAAATTGTAAAGAAGAAGGTTAGTATATCTTTTTTAATTTAATTCCATCTTCGTATATAAATCAAAGGTCTATTATGTGTCGATTCGAGTTTTGTACTCTGAATGTACGTCTTATTATTAGAAATGGAAAATTATTTACTAGAGCAAAAGAAACCATATGGCCGGTAAGAGACCTCTTGCTTTAAGAAGATTTTGGCTTTTCCTGGGGTTTCATAGGTATAAATAAATAAGCTATTGCCAGGTCAAAATATTCAATACATATATTTGTACAAGTGCATGGTCTTCTAAGCTAAATAAACTGATTACTGAAACAACTTTAAAGTAAAGAATGGTTCCTTCAGATTTCTGATTATCTCTATCCAACTCATGTAAAATTTGAGCACTTTTTTTGTTTTTTGTTTTTATTTATTGATTAATCCACTTGCTGTAGTTCTGCAATAATCTTGAAGACCAACTCACTGACAACCTTTTTTCAGTAATTTTTTATATGTATCCCATGCTTATCCATAGGATAGTTAAAACATAATGGCTATGCTTTTCAAAGATTCTTGGAATGTTTTGGATCATGCTATAGCAAGACAAATAAACAAGTACTGGAAATTTTGGTACTTCTGCTAGAAGGTTTCCTTTGCATAATTTAGAAGCTATAGCTTAAGGGTTTTGGGGTTAAGTGTCTTTTCTAATTTTAATTGTTCAGTAATGAGAAATCTGTTCCTAATATCTTCTTAACAACTTGGTTGGTATAATACTGAAAAAAGCTTCTTCTTTTTTTGTGGACAATGATTTATTTTGGGTAGTTTTGTATGCATCTGAGTTGGTTGTGCATTTAATTGCTTAATTGTTTTAATTAAACCTTTATCCTTATATAACTCTATGATAGCAGAAGGAAAACCGATAACTAATAGGTTTTAAAATTCAAATAACCAGCTCTTGATGTAATTTTAAATGGATAAATTTTGGACAATTATCTATTTGGATCATGTTGTATGTCTCTTGTCTATCTAATTGACATCATAGCTAAATCCTTTTGATTGTACTTGCTATCTTGAATGCTACTCAGACAGACATGCAAGTACGGGATAAAATTTTGGTACTCCTGGACTCTTGGCAAGAAGCATTGGGTGGGCCTAGTGGGAAGTATCCTCAGTACTATTGGGCATATATTGAATTGAAGGTATGAGCCAACCACTTCTTGTAATGCTAAGGTTGATAAAAAAATGCTTGTGTTCCTAAGATCTCATTCCCTGGTTCTTTGTTGTCTTGATTCATATTTGTTGAACGCAAACATTGACATATAGATAATTTTCTCTTTTGTCAATTGAAATTTTGTGAAATGAGCATGTATGCCACAGAAGATAACGATTTTCATTCCTACCACTTTTAGTTTGCTTTTATAGTTATGATAACCTTAGCTCAGCTAAATTGCTTTTAGGCAACTTTATCATATATTGTAAATTTTGTTGAGGATACATACTCATTTTGCTTGTATAAAATATTAATGTGGTGTGGCTGAGAATGCAGAGATGAATATGTGGAGTTACTAAATAAAAGGATAAAACGAAAATATTAATGTTTAAGAGCCATAAGTGTAACTCTGATCGATTAGTAAATGAGAGAAAATAGATTGACATTGAATAGACATGTTCAAATACAAATTCTATAGTTTGAAGAGTTTAATCCATTCGAGATGTGTAAGAGGTAGAAGGAGACTGACGAGGATATCTGTTAATGTAATAAAAAAATAACTGTTAATTGTAATGTCACTAAGGATATCTTGGATATAGCTCAATGTAGGATAAGGTTCATACAGCCCACCCCAAATAATTTAAGCAAACATTAGTTTGATGAGGATGAGACTGTAATAGTTATTTAATTATACATTATTTTTTTTTATTGGTATCCTGTTATTCTACTTGTAATGAACATTGGCAAGATTCCTGACAAACAAGTAATTGTCCATTCCTCTCTCCATTCTGTTCAACTGTTTATTTCTGAAACTCTACCTTACAAGTAATCTCTTTTATGAGGAAGCATCTCTCTCTTGATTCCCACAAGTTTGTTTTTTGGTGTCTGTGAAAAAATAAATATGTATGTTGCAGAGATCCGGAATAGCTTTTCCACAAAGATCAGCAAATGCTCCACCAATATTCACTCCTCCTGTTGCACGTTCAGAATTAACATCTGCATATCACCAATCAGGCTATGGGGCTCCAATTGCCACTTCTGTAAGACTCAACGCAGCAATGACATCTAACACAGGAACTCAAAGGTGTGTGATTGGTATAAATAATATTAAGGCAACTTCTGATACTCACTTGCTTGTTTTGTGTCATCCTCTCTGTAGTCTATCGGACTTTAGTCGCATCAGGGATACGATAGAGCTATTACGGGAAATGTTACAGGCAGTGAACCCAAATGATCGTGGGGTGGGTGTTCATTTTCCCTCTTATGTTCTTTGTTCATGCATGACTTTTTTTCTATTCTTTTATGGTCGTATAGTTTAAGGCCTAAAAAATGCATTTTTAAGCAGGCTGTGAGAGATGAATTGATCGTTGAGCTAGTGAACCAGTGCCGTTCTAACCAAGAAAAGCTCATGAACTTGATCGGATCTACTGGGTAAGTAGTCCTCATCATGCTTGAAATAATAGTCAAGAACAAGTGGAACAAACAGCTGTTACCACATTTTATGTTCGATCTAGTATCCTCTAAGTACATATTCAATAAGAATTTGGTGATGGAAAATGGCGTAGGAGTTTTTGAGTGTTAAGATGGAAATATGAAAGATGTTACAAATGCAGGGATGAAAAGCTATTAGTGGAAAGTCTGGAACTGAATGATGAGTTGCAAATTTTGCTTGCAAGACATGATGCCATAGCTGCTGGAACTCCTTTGCCTTTTGAAACATCAAAATCACTATCATCAGCTACAAAGCCTATCGAGCCTCCTCCAGTTGAAAGTAATCCAGCTGAAGATGATGAATTTGAAGATGACTTTGATGAATTAGCTCGCAGGTCCAGATGAGATAGTTTCATTCAGATCTGTGTTTCAATGATCATTCTGTTACTATGCATAAAATGCAGATGTGTTTTGCTTCTTCAGGAACTCGAAACTTAAGCAAGTTACTTCAGGGACTAGTACCTCAGTTAACAGCTCTGACTCCCTTGCATCCAATCGGAGTGATGTAACCACTTTGACGGCGTCAAGCACTTCATCCTCTACGATGAGCAATGCATTGGTTCCAGTCGACTACCCACTTGATCCACCATCTACTGTTAAGGTCCAAAAGGAAGAGCAAGACATGATTGACCTCCTGAGCATCACATTGTCAGCTTACCCTTCTTCACCTAGCACACCAGCAACACCTCCACCAGCTTCCAGCCAACAAAATGAAACTCCTGCAACTCCAACTGAACCGGGCTACTTATACTACTCACAACCCTCCTATGTGCCAGTAGCCAACCAAGGATATGCACCCTACAACAGTTACGTTGCACCATGGGCTCAGCAGGTGCTATATCCACCCATAATGCAGCCTCAGATGCCCCTTCAGTATTCCCCTTCATGGACTGCTGCTGCCAATGTCAGCTCTCCTCGCGCTGTTAATACGCCTGCTTACCCTTCTAGGCCTCTGCAGCACTACAACTCCTTTGGGTCAAGATCAAATGGTTTTACTGCTGCTGCTGGTATCGGAGAAACACCTGCAAATGCAAGCAGCTCTCCATCGTATGTCCTTCCTAACAGATTGTTCGAGGATTTGATAGATTTGAGAAGCTCCACCAGTGGAACAAAAACAAGCACCAGATCGCCTATGTCAGGTGCATCAGTACAACCTATGATCAATCAGAAGAAATAAAACAATAATGCCTTTTCATTGTTTAGTAGATTATATATTTATATATATATGCTCCGGATGTCTTTTTGTTGTTTTTTTTACACTTAGTTTGATCTCACATAAATGCAGACATTTTATTTATGTACAGTACTAGACATGCATACTATTAGAATGGATGATTATGATGATGAGATTTGATTTGTATTCTGACTTCATAGCTCTTTTTCCCCTTAACAAACAAGTTTTGCATGAAAAAACCCTCCTCATGAGTCCATTCATGCAAATTTTTCTTCCTCTTTTTGGCGCATAAATATTTTGTGACAGAACCTCTCTTTGCTCAAAATTACTCTAGTTACTCAACCTTTTGCAGTACATAATGTAGTAGATGGAAAAAGAATGAAGATTGGCGTGAAAACGAAAAATTCACTTCCAACAATATCGTGTTGCTATACACTTACCACATATTTTGCAATATAAATGATTCGATCATATGAAAATCGATTTCACAACTGCTTGAAAGAATACGTTTGTACCTTTGTAAATGTGGCCTTTGCACATTTTTGAAAAGAAAAAATATATCAAAAATGGCATATCAACGTGTTTCAATAACCAAGCAATCTCGTGAGCATTTAAGACAGACTGATGACAAAAATAATCTTAACAAGAATTAGTATGAATAAAAGGCTTCAGACATTATTTTATTTTATTTTTCCCTCTTTTTTTTGTGATACGGCATTGTGGCTCCAGAACTCGACGGTGACAATGCTTGACAGCAATCGGATATGCACAATACTGATACTTCATAGATAGAGCTGGCAGAAAGCAAATATGATTTAATAGAGGTTGAAATAGTAAGCTCTGAGACTTGCAAGTTTGGGCCCGCTACAAACATAACCATAAACTAAAGAAATTTAAACCAATAAATGAGATCAAAAGCATACCTGCAAGCCTGAAAATAGGTTGATAGAAACTTTATTAAATCAAGCTGCCTGCAAGAACTCTTCAGGTACCCATCTCGTGATCCCCAATGATGTCACTCAATATACAAAAATAATGAGATGGTAGCACTAGCTGCTGTAGAATTTGATTGTTACTCCTTAGTGACAGCATTCAAACGCAGACAATGTTTTCAAAACAAGCATTTATAATTCACACAAGTTTTGCACTCTATTTTAAATCCCACAAATATGGTCTAAGCATTTTATGTAACTATCCTTAAGAGTATCTGAAGCATCCAACTAAGGATCTGCTTTAAATATATAAAAATAATAATTAAAAAGTAGATAGAAAGCATGGAATATCATTTGTCATTGTCAAAACAATAGACCTCGAGTCCAAACCAAATAAGAAGTCTCAGGAAGATACTATCAGATATGGTACTAACACCACCTGTTGTAACTTTCCATCTCTATCCGGGATGATCCATTTATGATCATCAGTGGTTAAAATGAAAAAAGCTCTTGAAATTATTCTCGCTGATGCCTTGAATCTAGATAACTATATTCGAACTACCTTACATTTGTAAATGAATAGACTATGAATTTGCTAATTCCAGAGACATGCTAAATGTTTCATAGAATAAATGAGATTAAGAGATCTGAACCTAGAAATGTGAAATTATAGCATAAGACCTTCAGTTTATAATCATAGCATTTTCAGAAAGAAACAAAAAAAGGGGCTTGCAATTGACTTTGAACTTCTAGAAAAGATACTGAGAAAAGCATTGAAAACACGCCACACATTTTAAGATATTGTGACGAACTAACTAACAAAACCAAAAAACAAAACTTAGAAATAAATGTTTCATCTTTAATGAACAGCTAAAGGACAAGTTTGTCATGAATAAACAAAACAAAACAAAATCTTTCAAATAAATGTTTCATCTTTAATGATCAGCTAAGGGACAAGATAAATTTAGCTGACAAAGTGAAATGGATGATCTTTGAATGTTTGGGACCAGTTCAACCCATAGTATACGTAAATAACCAATGGGGCAGACGTCCAGTCCCATATCACCTATTGCAGCCCTAACACATAATCAACAAAATGCTAACATAAACTGTAACCAAACGCCTCGAACAGTAACAAGCTAATCAGTAACTGAGTAGACAAAGCTAATACTCTAATAACTAGCCCCTACGGGATAAAAATGAAATTGTAAATAAGATGGTAATGTGCGCCAGCAAGAACTCAACTCCTACAGAATCGTAATCGTTTGTAGTTGCTGTGTCGGTAATCTTGCTTGTGCTATTGAAAAAAAACAACGTTATTTTACGCTTTCCTTGACACATCCATTGCAAAGAAAGTTCACAACGAATGTAACGCCTTCGAAAGCGATCATCAAGAGCACAGAAGAGGTGATCAATCGCAACGGACCTTGCCTACCATTTACCACAACACGTAACGAAACAAACAAACCCCTTCGGGAAAGAAGAAACACGATCACAATCGAGACCCCGAAACGAACCTGCGCGACGGCGATACAACGAGCAGTGAACGTCTAGGGTTTGACCTAGAAAAGACTGGACGGGTATTTAAAGCAGCAGTCGCAGTTCAGTAGGCGGACAGCGTGCCGGTCACGTGATACGCTTATTGGGCTTAGTTTTAATATGGAGGCCCAAATCCACATATTTTCAATGTAACAAATAAATATTTTCTTATATCAAATCCAAAACACTTTTTTCTAGCTACAAGAGAAAATAAAAATACAACATAATGACACAGAAATAGTCACTTCGCCATCTACATAATTAAGCATACAATATTAAGAAATAATTAACAAAAAAATTGTAATAAATAATAAATACATTAAAATTAATTGTATAAGTTGGGGAAGATCCACTGGGAGACCATCTCTCCTTGCTTAACAAACTGTGCATCGTGTATCAAGGGGTTCTCCACTCTCCTCGGAGGGGACCCACAGTAGCAAGAAGGTGTACACCCTGTGCTATTGGAGTCTCTCTGTGGGTCCTCCTGATTATAATTCAAATGGAATAAAAACAAAAATTATATGCTTTTATTTAAATTTATTATCAGTGAAAAGTAATGACAAATGTAGATTTTTTTCTTTCTTTATTATTATTTTTTGTTGTTGCAAAATTTAAGCAAAACAGGTGTTTTTCTTATGGTTTAGCGAATTAAAATGCTAATTATTTTTAATAAAGGCATGGAAAATATTTTGTGAAAAATACCTTTTTTGATATTGCGTCTGAAGAAGCTCGATTGCTCACTTGATGACTTGAATTGCTGATCAAAGAATCGTCGTTAAATGCATTAAATTTAATTCGATAATGTTCTTAAAAATAATTATTATTATTTTTATAGTTTAGAATGTATTTGAAGATTATCGAGTCAATCGAATCTAAATCCACGACAAGCAACTCGACTAGAGCTCAGCTAAAGACACTCGGCTAACCTGTGATGACAACAGAGCGGGAACAGGAACTCTCTGTCGGCGGCGTAAGGCCGTCGCGGCGTGGGGCACACCGGCGATGATCCGAACGCCGCCCTCCTCGTCGTCGCGGCCGGCTCTGCATCGCCGGCACGGCGGTGCAACTCGCTGGTGTTCATCTCCCGCTTCAACATGCCGGCAGGGGATTAATAGTTTGCAACTAATTTACCGGTAGTCCGCTCTGTAGCACGATTCGACGGGCGCTTGCATTGCCATTTAAGGAAGCATTTTCGATGGAAGTGGAACAGAAAGGAGGAGAGCCAACCACGGCGTGGATGAAGCAAACGGTCGAATCTAGAGGTTCCAACGAATCAGGAAGATCGCATGAGCCCGTCATGGGAAAAGCATTCACGTGGACTTGTCGCCATTTTTTCAGGTAACATCATTAAATTATATATAATTTAATTAAATGGAAAATAAAACAATTTGTCAAAAGAAAATCATCATTTTAAAAGACACAATATAGTTGATAATTTTTTTTTAAATGTATATATTTTTCTCCCCAATATAAACATAATTCCATCACACCAAAAGCTGAAACTTTTAAGAATTTTTTTTTTTGTGAAATTTTTATCAATTTAAAAAAACAAAATGAGTTTATTATTGTTCCTGTCAAATCTACTCAAATATTATCCACATAAAACCTGCTAATTTCTCACAGCTTCTTCCTTCTGTGAAGCCAACGCAGCTGTATTGCTTTAACTACTTTGCTAATACAAAGACTACTAGAACTCGATCACGATGACCATGCATATCGTCGGTATCGATCATGCTATAGAAGATGCTTTTGCTATTTGCTTGATGCATTATATTGCAGATACCTCATCTTGCAACGTTGGGGCTGGGCTATATATATACGCCTGAAACCTAAGCCTCTTCTGCCATTGTGATCTCTCGATGGCATAACTGAAGGCGATGATCGATGGTGGCAGCTGAGAGCTGGTGTTCTTGGGGATGGGCTCGGAGATATATGTATGGCTGGCTGAGATGCAACATGATCGATAGCAACGAGCACATCAGCAATGATGGGTCAAAAATGAGGCGGCTCTTGAAGACACATTGAGGTAATGACAGGTAGCGGCCTTGGAGCGAAGGATCGACCAACTGCTGGAACTTCCTTATATCGCTAAGGAAAGGTCGAAGAAAACAAAATAAAGTTATCTCAACTACATAAATTGTTAGAGTGATTTTGAAAAATTATTTAAAAAATTATAACATTAATCAAGCTTTTAAAAAATAAAAAATAAATGTTAAAAATTAATTAAAAATAACTCAAGTTAATATTAAAGGTCATTTTAACGCTATTCAAAATTTGTGTCCAAACCTAATATCGAATTAAATAAAAAGTAAAAAAAAATATA
>JBAMHZ010000072.1:3266222-3319696 GCA_037177395.1 Alpinia galanga
TAATTTCTTCAATCGATTAAATTAAAAGTTAGAGCAAGGAACTCACACATCTCTCTTGGGATATCTAGACAAGCATCGCGTCATTGGTCTTCTCTTTTCCAGTTCATCGAGATAGATAAATGTATAGAATTCAATTTAAAGTTAAAAAAAAAAAATCTGAAACGTCAGCTTGTGGCCGGATTTATATTATCGCCGCCGTGTGATGACTGCGGTGGAACCCCCATCTTTCTACTGCTTACTGGCTATTCTCCAGTTCATTGTTGTCTCCAGCGAAAATGCCATTCACAGCTCTTTTTAAATAACGAATGTTAATGTTTACCTTTTTATATAATTAAGTTTACTCGGTACGAAGATTAAGTGGGAATGCTAATTACCATCTCTTACTTAATTACTTATTCCACTTTAACCTTTATCCATGACCAAAAGGTTTATTCGAAACATCCACAATCACAAACATGCCTTTTTTTTATTTTTGTGATGCATTAGCTATAATACATTTCATCGCATTTAATGTGATCGGCCATATCATATTCAATATCTGATCCATACAAGGACGGAGAGTTAGAAATGTGAATTGTATCTTTTGCCTAAGTAAATTCTTAACTTAGGATAGAAAGATAATTTTATATCGAACTCAAGTCGATTTGAGCATCAAAGTATTTACCTGTGACAAGATCATCCTCCCATGTTGATATTTGTCTGATCAATGTGATTAAACTTGACATGGTCAATTCTTAATCCCGTTAATTGACAAATTATTCTTCCTATTTCCTTGTTAGAATTAATCAACATTGTTTATGAAATTAATATGATTCCATTTCCATAAGCTAGGAGACATCCTCGTGATTCGTGAAGTTTTGCGCTTCATCTCTGCTGGTGGAAAGCCTATTTCCTGTCCCATCAGTTTTCCTATCGCTCGGGATCTCTTTGGAATCCTGGACGATGTATCGGCTCGGAAAGGCAGCAGAATGATAGAAATGCCAAACGGGTTCGGACTGGGGCCCGCATGTGTCCCAGCTACGAAGCCTGTAGCGCGTCCTAACTCTGGCAGGCGAACAGAGAAAATAAAACCAAGGAACAAAATTGAAGAAAACGCTCCCTGCATTAAAAAATAATTAATATAAATCGGAACTTCATCTTGATCACAAGGCCTCCTTTTATTTTTTATTTTTATTTGCCTGCTTTACACATTTTTCAAGTTGTAATTATTCTTTATAAAATATTTTTTTTAATTCAATAATTACAATTATGGTTCATTTATTTTATTAAAAATTATTTGAATCAAAATTGTTTTAAAAAATTACTATAAAAATTCGGAGGGCAAATGTGTGACACGAAGTTTTTTGTTTTTCTAAAAAAAATAATTATACAATGGGCAAAGATAAAATAGTCATTCGTGAAAATAAGGGATGCCTTTTTAAAATTTTTAAAAGGGTGGGGAGTTTTCTTGAATTTTGCCGAACACGAGGAGAAAAAAGAGCATGTATTATATTATATTATATTAAGTACTATCAGAGAATGGAAAGAAGATCACTCCACGGCCGAACCGACGCGGCCTAATCAGCTTCCGGCAGCCAGCAGCATCCATCCGCTGCCCTCAGTCTCAGCCTTAAACGGCGTTGCGCTCACTCTACGGTCGATCTCCTCACTGGCATTGGCGTTATAGGGCCAAGGTTCCGACACCGGCACAAGGCCGCACAGCGCACGAGGTGTCTTTTCGCTGTTCCGTTCCTTAGTGCTCCAGTTTTCTATTTTTCCTTGTGGCCACTGTGGCAGCCTTTTTTTTTTTTTTGTCTTGGTAGTACCAAAAGCATACAAATGGCAGTGAGAGAATGAGAGAGTAGGGAAGGGAGCATGGGTTGAATGAGAGTGGATCCGGGAAAGACAGTAGTTAATGATCATCGTCGCGGGCGCTTGCGATTTTGGGACTTGGATACAGATTTTGATCCTCGGTACTGATTTTTCTTCCTCAAAATCCTATCTTTTTTCGTGGTCTGGTTGTTTATTTTGATCTGCGAGGTGAGTGACGTCTTCTACTTGGAGTTTTTGGTAGGTGGTATCGACGTTACCTGCCTCAATATTTCGTCCAAGCTCGGACGCCCAGTGATATGATCATGATTTTAAGTACAACCTAGAATTTTTTTATATATATTTCGCAGATCTCGTGCTCTTGAAGTTTTGATTATTGTGTTTTTTTGGATTATTCACTACTCTTTCCTTTTTCGTCGCATGGGTTTTTTTTACTCGATGAACATCGTTCTATGTTGAGAGTTTTCATAATCGTGTGACTGTTTTTAATCCACAACAGCTCTTGTACCATCTCGAATTCGGTGATCAAAGCCATATGCATTCTTGCTTGATCTGCAAACGAGGTTAATGTATTTTTCAGCCTTAGTTGATTCAAAAGGGTTCTTTTTAGAAAATGTCTTGATAGAAAAGCCAGTGGAAGGGGGTGTCAAACATTTTTTTGTTCCTGGTTCTAGTTCTCGTTCTTGTTACTAGCCGATTTATATGCTATGCTTTACTTGATGCTTCAACTAATTGATTGAACTTAAACAGAAAACATTATATTTTCTTGCAGATGGTGGATCTAACCAAGTCATGTTGGTGACAGTTTGAATGAGAAATGGAGGGAGTCCAAATTTGCTTCTCCACTTTTGATAAGATGCCGAGGGAAATTTTTGTGTGTGAAATACTATGCTGTATTAACATACTGCGTCAGTATGGTACCTAGTTAGTCCTAGGATAGATATATAACTAAAGACAGCAATTGAGATTTGTAAGTATATATCTGTATTTCTTCACTTGACCTCATGGCTCCCAAGTTGCATACTGAATCAAGGCGATATTATTCATGGTGGTGGGACAGTCATATTAGTCCCAAAAATTCTAAATGGCTCAAGGAGAATCTTTCAGGTTAGTGATATTGTTTTCATCATCAATATCTCTTAGAAAAATAAACTGCATCCGCCATACCATTTTTCACAGATATCCAATTCAATGAAACCAAATTTATTGTTCATTTCTTTACTTATTAGAATTATTTGGCAGTGTGACTAGGGCACTTTTGGAAACCAACGAGTGAGTGAGACGAAGGAGGGGGTGGGGTGCATATAAAGAAGGATAATTGGGTAAAATATAGGAGTCCCCTTCCTCTCCTTTAAACAGGCATGGAAAATAAGGAAAGGAAAAATACTCTGTTCTTCTATCTACAAATTCCACAATCTAACCATGCCATTACATTTATATCCAGTACCACACTTAGGAAAGAGCTTAGATTGCATCCTTGCCATGAGCAATTGTGGTCTGTGGATAGGCTTACTTCAATTTTCATTAATTCCATTCTTTCAAGTTCATCAGCAATTTTATAATTCATCGAAGCATGTATTCTATGTATCAAATGCTGGACTCTTATTGGAGGCTACATTGTGCAACTCGCCTCTGTCAAATTGATCTCTGACACTCTTATTCTTAACTGAATTTTCAGTAATGAATCCCAATAAAGTAACTGTTATCTCTTCTCTAGTGCTGTTCCTTGTGCTTTACTTCCCTTTTAAATGGTTTAGTGAATCAAGGTAGTGTTTTGTTTGCTACTATTCTATGGCCCTATTTACTCGGGTTGATGGACATGTTGAGAGATGGATGTCAATAATAGACATCAAGAAGAATAAATTGAAAAATGAGATCTTAAGGAAGCTGATGATGCATAAACATGTTCTACACATTTTTGCTTATATGTTCCTAGATTTGGTTCTTTCTTACCTAGTTATCCTTAAATCTATAGCTAACATATTTTTTAAGATTCTTTATCAGTTAGTACCCTGTCATTTAAGGGTATCTTCAGGTTTACAGCTAGACTTTCTACTTCAGGAACTCTAGAACTTAATAATACGGAGCTTATTTGATCATAACTTGAATCACTTCCATGCAAATTCTAGGGAACAATTAGATAAATATGGAGGTTGGGAGGGATGGGGGCATGGGTCTTCAAATTGACAGATCCCATTAACCTCCCCGTATGGTTGCCAATTTTTTTATCTGCTTACTAACAAAAGAGCACTTTGGTGAAATTACTATTACTTATCTATATCAAGGATTTAGTTGAGTTCTCTTATTGCATAGTATTTAACATTTACTATTATTTTCTCCTTTGGTGAGTGATTTGGTGGATTAGAAAACATGTGAATTTTAACTATGGACAAATAGTAGTGACACGGTGTATCTTTTTCTAATGACTGTATAATTTTTTTATTGATGGTTTTATATAGATAATAATTAGAATATGATACTTTCTTGATTGCCTTTGTGTTCTTTCGATCTAAATGGGTCTTGTACGAACAGATGCGGACATGAAAGTCAATGCAATAATCAAGCTGTTAGAAGAAGACGCTGATTCTTTTGCAAGGAGAGCAGAAATGTATTATAAGAAGCGACCTGAGCTGATGAAATTGGTGGAGGAGCTGTATAGAGCATACCGTGCATTAGCTGAGAAATATGATCATGCTACTGGAGCACTTCGCCATGCTCATCGAACAATGACCGAGGCATTCCCTAACCAAATCCCATTGCTATTGTCAGATGAACCATCATATGTTTCCTCAGGCAATGAGGCAGAGCCACAGACTCCTGAAGCACCTCCACCACTTCGTGCATTATTTGATCCCGATGACTTGCAGAAGGACACGGTGGGATTCTCATCAGAGTTGCATGTCATAAAACGAAATGGGCCATATTCTGAACCAAATGATTCTTTATCAAGCAAAAAAGGTTTGAAGCAATTGAATGAGATGTTTGCCATACAAGATGGAATTGTCTCTACATCTGAAGGTAGAGTAAGAAAAGGATTAAAATTTCAGGAGGAAGAGGAAGAAAATATTGAAAATAGAATGCTCAAATGGTCCAAGGAACAAAATCAAGTTCATGAGAAATTGGATGCAAGTTATGTGACGAAAGGTCTCCATCAAGACATTTCCCAATTATCAGATGAAAACCAAAGTTTGAAGAATCAGATAGAGGCAGAAATTGACCGGGCTAATAAAGCAGAGAGTGAATTTCAAAGGCTCCAAGACACAATCACTAAATTGATTGGAGAGAAGGATGCAAATACAATTCAATGTGAGATATCTCTTCAGAGAATAACTGTACTTGAATCTCAACTTGCTTTAACACAAAATGAATTGAAGAAAACCAGTGATGAGAGGGCAAGAGAAGTTAAGAAGTTGCAGAATATTGAAGAACTTAACGAATCTCTTCTTTCAAAGATAGAGCTGTTAACAGAGGAAGTAAACAAGCACAAGCATGAATTTAGCCAGAAGCAAGATGAATTGGAGAAACTCCATATTGCCATTGAAGAAAAGCATAAAAAATGTGCTCAGTTTGAGATGGCTCTAGGCTTAAAAGAAAAGATGCATGCTCAATCTGAGGAAGAGTTAGCTCATTTGAGTGAAGAAATTGAAAAGGAGACAAAAAAGTTGAGGGATATGGAACTGTTAAACATGGATCTTCAGGAAAAAATTTGCAATAGTAAGGAGGAATTTTGCAGCTTGCAGAAAGAGAATCTCCATGCTAAATTGACAGTGGAGGAGCTTAAAGAAAAATTAATTTTGTCTGAAGAGAAGAATATGAGTCTTGAAAATGAAATTCAGGTCCATTTAGGCAAAATGGAACTTCTTAATCAAGAGCTTTTCCATGTTAAAGGAGACAAAATTAATTTGGAAGGGAAGCAGCGAGATCTTGAAGCAGCACTAAAGACTTTACGCAATGAGAATTCTGAACTGAAGGAAATCTTGGATAAACATGAAACTGAAAAAAAAAAATTTGTTGACAAGCTGAAAGTTATGGACAATCTTCTAGATAAGAATTGCCTCCTAGAAAAGTCACTTTCAAATGCCAATCTTGAGTTAGAAGACTTGAGAAGAAAGTTTTCAGTGCTAGAGAATTTGCACAGGGCTCTAAATGGTGAAATTTCCACTTATGCCTCCGAGAAACAAGCACTAATTTCTCATACAGATGATCTCACCCAAACTATAAATGCCCTTTCTGAGAAAAATCTCTTACTGGAGAACTCTCTTTCTGTTTTAAACTCTGAAGTAGAAAGTTTAAGAATAAAGTTGAAAGACTTTGATGAATCTTTTCTGTTGCTCTATGAAGAGAAATCTGATCTTCTTCTTGAAAGGAAGAGTCTTCTTGCACAGATAGAGACCCTAACTCATTTTATGGAGGAACTTTCAGAGAAAAATTTGTTTTTGGAGAAATCATTATCAGCTATCACCAGTGATGTTTTGAGTTTGATGTCAAAATTGAAAGACAAGGAAGACTGCTATCAATCTCTTCAGGAAAAAAATTCTGGCCTTCTTGATGAAAGAGATACTCTTCTTTCTCAGGTCAAGATTCTTACTAAAGACGTGGAGAATCTCTTGGGCAAGAATTCTGCTTTAGACAACTCTTTATCTGATACAAGCAGTGAAGTTTGTGATTTGAGGAAAAAATTGAAGGACATTGAAGAATCTTATGAATCTGTCAGTCATCAGAACTCCAGACTTCTTGCTGAAAGGAATACTCTTCTCACTCAGAGAGAGTTGTCTACACTAAAAAATTCATCCTTGGAGAAGTCCCTATTTTCAGCTAACAATGAGGTTGATTCTTTGAGATTGAAGCTGAAAGATTTGGAAGAATCTCTTCAGTCTCTCAGTGATCAAAACTCTTGTCTTATTTTTGAAAAGAATAGTCTTCTTTCTGAGCTAGAGGTTCTTACTCAGGATGTGGACAAGCTTTCAGAGAGCAATTCCTCCTTAAAAAATTCAGTAGTGTGTTTGAGGTCAAAATTAAAGGATTTTGAGGAGTCCTGTCAGTCTCTAACTGATCACAATTCTCTTCTTCTTGCTGAAAGGAATGCTCTTATCTCTCAGGCAGAGGACCTTACTCAGAACGTGGAGAAGCTTTCACAGGAAAATTCTTTCTTTGAGAATTTACTAATTTCTTTGACCATTGAAGTCAGTTGTTTGAGTTCCAAGTTAAAAGATTTCAAAGATGCCTACGAGTTTCTCAGTGATCAGAACTCTAGTCTTCTGGCTGAAAAAAGAACTCTTCTTTCTGAGATTGATATTCTTATGCATAATCTGCACCAGCTTTCTGAAAAAAGTTCCTTTCTGGAGATCTCTCTATCTGATGTAAGCAGTGAAGTTGTGAGTTTGAGGTCAAAGTTAAATGACTCTGAAAATTCCTGTCAGTCTTTGAGAGATCAGAATTTTGATCTTCTTACTGAAAGAAATGCTTTAGTCTCCCAGACAGAGGCCCTTTCTCAGAGCGGGGAGAAGCTCTCTCAAAGAAATTCTTTCTTGGAGAACTCACTAACTGCTATGAGCTCTGAATTTGAGTTTTTAAGTCCTAAATTGAAAGATTTGGAAGAAACCTGCCAGTCACTGAGTGACCAAAACTCTAGTGTTTTGGCTGAAAAAAACATTCTTCTCTCTGAGGTAGAAATTCTTGCTCAAGACATGGAGAAGCTTTCTCATAAAAATTCATACTTGGAGAACTCGTTATCTAATTTAAGCAATCAAGTTGGGTGTTTAGAGTCAAAATTGAAGGAATACGAGGAATCCTATCAGTCTGTAAGGGATCAGAATTCTGATCTTCTTATTGAAAGGAGTGCTCTTGCCTCTCAGGCAGGGGTTCTCTCACAGAATGTGGAAAACCTTTCACAAAAGCATTCATTGTTGGAGAACTCACTTGTCACTGTAACTACTGAAGTTGAATGTTTGAGATCTAAGTTGAGTAATTGTGAAGAGTACTGTCAGTCACTTAGGCATCAGAACTCTGATCTTCTTGCTCAAAAAAACACTCTCATCTCTGAGGTTGAAGTTCTTACTCAAAATGTGGAAGAGCTTTCCAATAAAAATTTTTTGCTGGAGAATTCTTTTTCTGATGTAAGCACTAGGTTTGAGTGTTCAATGATCAAGTTGAAGGACTCTGAGAGGTCATGCAAATCACTAAGTGATCAGAAATCTTACCTTCTTGCTGAAAGGCACAGTCTTCTGTCTCAAGTGGAAACTCTTACTGTTTCTGTCAATGACCTCTCTGAAAAGAATTCCTTCCTGGAGAACTCCCTTTCCAATGTAATCACTGAGGTTGGATCCTTGAGGTCAAAGTTGAAAGATTCTGAAGAGTCCTTCCAGACAGTGAGCGATCAGAATGCTGATCTTCTTTCTGAAAGGAACACTCTTGTTTCTCGCATGGAGATTCTTGCTCAGGATATGGGTAAGGTTTCAGAAGAATATTCCTTTGTGGAGAATTTGTTATCTGATTTGAATACTGAAGTTGAGTGTTTGAGGTCAAAGCTGAAAGACTCTGAGGAGTCTGGTAAATCTTTGAGAGAGAAGAATGCTTATCTTCATGCTGAGAGAGAGAATCTTCTTTCTCAGTTAGAGGTTCTTACTAACGATATGGAGAACCTTTCAGGCCATAATTCTTTCTTGGAGATCAACCTTTCTGATGCAAGAAGTGAAGTGTGCTCTTTGACATTGAAGTTGAAAGAAATGGAAGACTCTTGCCAATTGTACAATGCGCAGAACTCAGATCTTCTCTCTGAAAGGAAGTGTATTCTATTTCAGTTAGAGGTTGTCACACAGAATGCAGAGAAGCTTTCAGAAAAGAATTCCATTTTAGAGAGCTCCCTATCTGATGTAAGAACTGAAATTGATTTTCTGAAGTCAAAGTTAAAAGACTTTGAAGAATCCTGTCAATCACTCCACAATCAGAACTCTGCTCTTCACAGCGAAAGGGATGCTCTTGTCTCTCAGGTCACCTGTCTTTTAAAGCAAAATTCTTGAATTTATTCTGTGATATTTCATGCTGTTTCTGTTATACATTCCTACATCTTAGCCTTTTCCATGTTCGCATGTCAGGTTGGTAGCATCACTGCAAATCTGAAGAACCTGGATAGTAGTTATGTAGTGTTAGAAAACAAGTACTTGAAAGCCGCAGAAGAAAGAGATCTGACAACAAATCAGATCAAGTATCTGCAAGATTGTTTGGAACTAGAAAAAGAAGAATATGGAACACTTATCCAATCATGCAAGAGTCAGATGGCTGCATTAGAGGACCAGAATTTTCTTTTGCAACAGGAAAATAAACTTATAATGGTGGAACATGTAGCAGCACAGAATCATTTAATTGGTGCTTCGGTAGAAAATATTGTGTTGCAAAGAAGTTGGTTTGATGTACATGCAAGGAACATCTCTCTCTCTATAGAACTTCAGGAAAACATACAGGCATGCCAGCGTGCTGAGGGTCTTGTTTCTGATATTGAGAAGGAAAATCTCATTCAAGTTGAAAAAAGAGTGTCACTAACAGAGCAAAATAAGAGGTTATGCAAGGCAATTAATTTATTGCATAGCACTCTGATTATTGACAAGGGCTTTGATTGTCTGGATGAAGTTCAGGATGAAGTTCTCCTGGATATGGTAGTTGAAAATATCTTGGCACTTGTTTCAGGAGCTGAGCATAATAATCAACTATTGCATCTTGAGATATCGGTTCTTGTCATCCTTTTGAAGCATGCAATGCTGGATCTGAACACTTTGAAATTGGAGAAGTGTTCTCTAGAAAGGGAGCTTGCCATAAAGACCACAGAATTTGTAGCATTGGGAAACAAAGAGCAAGAACTTCTAGAATTAAATATAAATCTAACAAAGGACATTGAAGCAAGCAGCCATAAGGAGGTAGAAATAAAGATTGAGATTGAGGTTCTCTCTAGATGTTTGAATGAGCTGCAAGAGTCTCTCATGGCATCTAAATGTGAAATACTAAGTTTGACGGAAGAGAATAAGATTCTAATGGAAAATCTTTGTATTTTAAGACAAAAATGTGATATGTTGGAAGAGGAAAATATTGAAGTGCTTTCTGAGGCAGCCAAATTGGATCATCTTTGTTTATTCTTTAATAGTTTTTGTGCAGAGAAAGTGTCTGAACTGAAATGTTTTACATCTGATATTGATTCTCTTCATCATGTTAAAAATGGTCTCATGGCTAAGGTTTACAAAAAGAAGGGGGTGATTAGTTCCCTCAAGGAACAAAAGGCACATCTTATTAAATCACTTACTTGTCTGGAAGAAGATTATAGAAGTCATATGCTTCTTTCTGAATTTGATTTGATTACAACTGCATGCTTTTGTAAAGAACTAAATTTTGAGAGACAGAGCATAGAGAATAAATTACTAAAAACACAGTTACAGCTGTCAGAAACATTTCAGAAAACTCAGTCAATCCAAATGGAGAACTTCAAATTAGGTGGCATTCTTCAGGAGCTTCGGCTAGATAATGAAACTGGTAAGATGGTCAAGGAACAGTTGGAGAAAAAGATTTCAAATTTATCTCAAGTGGTTGCTGACAGGAATCAGGAGATGAAATGTGTTTATAAAGCAAATGAGATGCTGCAAGTGGAAATAGATCAAAAGCACACAGAAATTGACTTCCTTTTGAGTAGGAAGGAAGACTTACTTTCAGAACTCCAAATGCAAATCCATGAAAATGATCTCTGTCAAGTAGAAATGGAAGCATTGTTAACTGAGATCCATCTCTCCACAGTTACTGCAGTTTTATATGAAGAAAAATTCCATGAGTTGATAATAGAAGAAGAACTCAGCACAATCCTGCAAAAAGAGACACTAATGATTGAGGTAAAGTTAATTAAGGAGTACATTGATACTGTGAAGAAAAAGATCAATTATCTTGAAGGACAAAGTCATGGGTTGGAGGTTGATTTGGGTGTTTATGAAGCTTTGGTTACATCATTGTGGAATAGTATTGCCTCTCTGGGAGATCAGATTATTGAAGTGACAAAAGTTAGATCGGCACTACATCATGACAATGAGGTAATCTTCTGTTTGTTAAATAAAATGAATCTGACAGGCATGATCCATACATGTTTCATGAGCCTCAAAAGTAGATTGCAAGTAAGTTTATTTCTGTGAGCTTAGAGGAAATGAAAAGTACACAAATACTAAGATGGTTTTAGATTTTGGTAGATTCTTAACTTTGGATATTAGCGATATTGTTTTTGCTATTGTACAGTCTAGCTGTTAGATGTGTCCACTAGGTTGAACTCAATGCTCTAAGTTTGACCTCTGACTCAGCCCCCTGTTTGTGATCTCTAGTTTCTGTACTGAAGATATGTAAAATTAAATGGGAAAAAAAAAACAATTGTTGGACTAGAGTATGTATCCTATTGTTATGCTTTCTATTGTAAATGCACCTCTAAGTGGAGTTGAATTCAAAATCCATACTTACCTGAAACGTGCAATTTTTATATTTGATTCGATAATTTTAGATAGACAGGCACAATTCTGACTGAAATTGAGAAATGAATTGTTTGTTTGGCTGTATCTGGCCTAGACTAATATTGTTTCACATTCGTTAATGCATTATTAAGTGACAAAACTTAATCAACCTATTCTGTCGGAAATTGTTACATTGTGCTAGCAGCTATAGAAGTTAGAACTAGCAATTTTCAGACTCAAATCCATTTTTTTTCTCAATTGGACAAACATGCAAAGTTCAGTAACTTTTCTGTTGCCTACTTTTTTGTTTTTTGTTTCTAATATAGCTCCACATGCTTGTCGTGGAGTATTATTGTCTAGTTGGTGAATTTTCATCCTAAATCTTCTTCTATAGAATTTTTTTCTCTAGTTACACAGGTTAACTAAAATATTTGTTAACTGAGTTTGATATATTTATTTGCAACACTCAACAAATTTTTATACAGGATGTGTCTTTGCTTTCTCATTTATGTCTACAGGAAAATCAACCCAGTCAATGTCAAACAGGCATAAAAGTTAAAAGTGTACAAATGTTGGAGAAGTTGATTACTAAAGTAGAATCTCTTCGAAATGTGATAAAAAATATCCAAAGTGACGTAGAGCAGGAAAACTTTGATGCAACTGAAGGAACTGAAAGGCTAAAGAAAAAAGAACTACGGCAGGAGGAGGTTCAATTACAACAGAATTTTATTAGACAGTTTGATGGAGTAAATGATGCTGAAATCTCAAAAGGGAAGACCAGGGAGATGATGAAGGATATTCAGCTTGATAAGGATTCAAGTTCTTTGCCATATGGAGCAATTGGTTCATTCGATTTAAGCAGGATTAGCAATAAGGAGATTGATGATCAATTGTGGGAAACTGCCGAAAGCAATTACAACAATCAGAAACTGAAAGCATCAACAACTGCCATGGAAAATGACATAGAGCCAGTCGAGGAAAAAAAGAGTGAATACCCTTCTTCAGAACTGATGGTTGAGAAGGAATTAAGTATTGATAAGCTAGAGGTACCCAATAGAGTTCCTGCATGTCAAAAAGAATGGAACAAGCGAGTCCTAGAAAGGCTAAAATCTGATGTTCAGAGGTTATCAGACCTTAAAACAAATGTGATTGATTTGAAGAGTAAACTAGAGAGCTCCCAAACGGGGAAACTTCCTGCCAGCTTCAGTTTTGATACCATTAAAACACAGTTACAGAATGCTGAAGAATCTTTATTGGAGTTATTTGATACGAACAAAAAGTTAAGAAACAAGGCTTTAGAGCATTCGTCAGATGCCGTTGGCACAGAATCTGAAGAAAGCAGCAGGACAGCAAGGAAAAAAATTTCAGAAGAAGCAAGGAAGGAATCAGAGAAGGTTGGAAGATTAGAGCTGGAACTACATAAAATCCAATATGTGCTGCTGAAACTTGAGGAAGAGCACATGGCCAGGCACACTCAAGCCGTGGATAGAAGAGCCCGAACACTCCTGAGGGATTATATCTATGGCAGAAGGGGTGGCAATCGACAAATGAAGAAGAGTCCTTTCTGTGGGTGCATGAGGCCTAAGACAAAGAACGACCAGTGAGGTCCTTAACCACATAAATAACATAGGCGTTTCTACTTAGAGCTGAGCCTGAATCTATTCTCATTGAAGAGTTATCGTTTCTCTGCACCCTTTTTCCCGCAAGCGTAAATTTTCAAATGCTCAATCAACTTGGTGCTGTCAACTTGCTTAGTTAAAGAATACTTGTACATTCTAAGATGGTTTACTTCTCAATGGGCTTCGGATTTAACAGGCTTTTGCATTACTAGATAGAATGAAATTTTTAAGCAATCGTAATTTCATTCTATTAAGCGTAAATAAAATGAATAATCACAGTCAGTATAATTTGCACCTATGTTTAATTGTGTTGGGCCATTTTATTGAAGAAAAAAAAATGCAAAATGACATAAAGCATATTGAATATTTGAATGAATGGTGTATTGCAAATTACTGTCTGATAAAAAATGAAAATCCTTGTAGCAAAGTCAAGCGTGCATTGCTCTATGCCTTATTTTCTCGTGTTTCTTGTGGAATTATGTCAAATCTATCACTCTCTAAAACTCTTTTATGCAGCAACTGAAGTTTAGTTAATAAAGAAAATGCTGCGCGTTTATTTTATAGTTAAATTTAGATCCAGTAAATTTATTTATTATATATTTTTTAGTATTGACGGAACATAAATAAACTCATCAAATTTATTCATAAAAAATTCTCTTTTTTTTACAGCTTTGCCCAGTCCTTTTACACTTTATCAATATTAACTTTTAAAGATTATAAAATCGTCATATTAACGGTCTTATTCCTATTGAGAAAAGAAATAAATTAAGAATTCAATAAACCAACACAAAATGAGAGTTCTAGAAAATGTCCAAGGTAATGAACAATCGATTTCCGCTCACTATAAGTGTATCACACTTGTACACTAATTTGGATTAGTCTTGAAGACTATCAATACTAACTTTTAAATTACTCATTTGGTGGTTTTACTAATTTGAGTTTGTTTGTGAAAACTTACATATTTGAAACTGAATAATTTCATAAAAAAATGTTTATTTTTATTTGTGTTATATGTTTTTAGAGTTATCTAAGTTCTACATAATTATTATTGTTTCAAATTATATATTCTTTAAATATGATTCTTTGAAATAAATAGAAAATAATAACATGGACAAAATAATAAAAATTGGACAAGATGAATGATTTTTTTAAAAATAAAATTGTTCTCGTTTTTAGTTTTTATACAACAGCTTTCTAAAGTTTGGTTGAAACTTTTTATTGAAGTAAATTAAATGTTTTTAACTATATATCAAGTATTCAAAGAAGAGAATTAGAGCTGAATTTTAAATAAAATGGATATATTTTAGAGGTCAACTTTTGAATATATATAAATTTATCCGATAAAGAAATCAGATAAAAAAAATGTTTATCCTTAGAATTAATCTAGAGAAGGTCAATATTTGGATTATAAACAAAATAAAAAAGAAAAAACTCTTAAAAAATTAGACATGTGATAAATTTTATTTGAACAATTCAATTTTCATAATTTGCAGACAAAAATATCCTTAAAGTTTTAAAATTTTCACACAAGTATTTTTGACCTACATATTTTAGAATAGATTTCAGAGGTTGCACACTAAGTGGTTCATCGGAGCATGCCAAAGGGAACCCAACATGGAGGGGGCTCCGCTAGAGCTAGCTAAGTTGGACTTCAACGCGCTGCAGGACATCTATAAGATAAAACTTAGACAAGTCTCGAGGCAAAGATATATAAATAGAACCTAGAATTAGTTGATTAATTAGATTAAATGACAAAGTTTATCAGATGGTGCGAGGATCTTGGTCAGCCCATGGGGTTCGGTGCAATGACAGAACGTTCAGTTCGGTTCGTCTCAGTTATAGTGAAGTTATATCTTTTAAACAACTTGAAACAATGAAAAGGATCACGAGAAGTTCAAAGCATGGTCTTCCCCAAAAGCTTCCCCTTTTCCGGACAGATTGACGGAGAAATAACTTATGGACAGTGCATGTTAATTTGAGCCATAGAGTTGGGCTTTCAGGAAGATGAACTGATCGATGACGTTTATGGAACGAACACTAGATGAGTTAGAACTTTTCGCAGACGTTATGGAGAAGTAATGAAATTAATCAGGAGAAATCTAATTCTAACCCTGGCCTGATTTAGACGATTCTGGATTCCTTCTTTTTAGGGGAAGATCATTGAATCCCCGGCAATCTCTAAAGTCATCATAAATTTTTGGGTAATAAAATATATTTTATGTACTGAATTGGTTGATCCAATCGGTCAAGTAAACTGTTGGAATTAAAAAAAAATTAATGAAATTATCTCTATTTTTAACCCCAAAAATATTTAATCACGGTCGGGATCTACCTATATTTTATTCGGGAATCCTATCCTCTGCCCAATTTGAATTTTTTCAATAGCGTGGAGCGATTCATACTATCGTGCCGATATTCTATTGGATAATACTGGGTTTGGTGTTGCGGATCCAGCATCCGTATCATGAATCGTGTGCTATCTTTAGACGGCGGAGGTTTCCACGTTGTTTCGGAGCAGGTGGATGGAGCGGGCGAAACTTCCAGCCGGTTTCCTGGACGTTGAATTCGATTCCGCGATGACCGATATGCTATTGACAATATTACTCCTCGAATTCAATCTAATTGCAAAACTGCCACCTCTGCCTTATAGTCATCGTAATCAAAGGATGGCTCTGATGTAATTATGGCAATGGTTAAGTGTAGTTTGGATTCCTAATGTATAAAATGGGGGAGGAAAAGGGAGCGGTTTCTGATAGGAACGGAAGAAACCAGAGAGAATTCGGCATATGATGTTGCCCGGAGTGGAGTTGGCTCGGAAGCGCAGGTTGCACCACCGCCTCGACGGCTGGGCTCATCCGCCGGAGCCTTCGCCCTTGGCGCGGCTCCCCCTTTCGCAACGGCCGTCGCCCTCGACGGCGATGGGCGAGTCGGCCCTCGCCGCGCGTTTCCGCCTCGAGGAGAAGCTTCAGAGCATGCACGGCTCCCACCGCCCACCTACTACTTCTTCCTCCACCGCTTGCGGCGCCGCGTCGGGGGGAGGAGTTAGGAAGAACTCGGGATTCGAGGGCGAAACTGGAAGGTCGGCGGTGGTTGGGCCTGCTCCGGATGCGCAGGGGAGCAGCAGGAGGGGAGAAGCGCTGCAGAGGAGCGGGTCGAGGGTGGAGGTGTGCGCGGTGTGCCTGGAGGAAGTGCAAACGCAGCAGAGGGTGACATGGCTGCCGTGCGCGCACAAGTATCACACGGAGTGCTTGCTGCCATGGCTGGCAGATCGGCCGCAGTGCCCGTGCTGCAGGACCCATGTCCCTGCGTTCCACGCATATGCTTTTGCTGAAGAAGACGTTTTATGCTTGACAAATTAAGATAATTTGTTGGATTTCTTAGGAATTCAAGTCGACTTTGTTATCAGTGCAAACCGGAATGCCAATTTCACACGTTTGATTGGCTTCAATAAATAGTAATATATTTATTTATTGTAATATTTGGATGAATTTGATTTGGCATTTTACTTTTCATCTTAATGTTGGGCTAAATCGATTAGTAGGCCCGTATGGAGTCCGGCAGGCCCATTGGACTATCTCTCGATTTTTAATAGGAATAGGATGAGAACCATTTCATAATTCTTGAATAAGGCATGTATCTCTCTATCTAATATAAACCTCAACTTCAAAATGAACCGATTTAATTAGCTTTTCTATTGACTCGGAAGAAGTTTTTTTGGTCGAGACGAGCTAGCAAAAGAGAACCTAATTTGTCAATAAAAGAAAATGGCTTCAAATACTAAACACCGAAGCTTGTCGATTACGTTACGCTGCTTCCTGTAGTTTGTAATGCTTGAAAAACTAGAGGGACATCGCTTTTGTTGGTTCTGCAAGGTATCCTTTTGTCAAAAGGATTAAAGAGAAGTACTCGAGAAAAAAAAGCGACTTTAATCATTATTTTAATCTATCAATCCGAACTCTTCTGTATGAAATTTATGCACATGAACTACGCATGTTCGAAAATCAAGTTTTTTTTTTGGAGTAATGGCAGTCAAGTTCAAATACTAAGTTTATTTTTCTTCAAGTAACAGCAGCAATTTACAAGTTGAAAGAACAGCAATTTCCATGTGTTTTATTTTCTTGCATAAAATTTCCAAGTCTTTTTTTTATTATTTATTTTATTGCATAAAATCATTTTATTTTATTTAGTAATGTTTTAAGAAAACTGAATTCATAATTTCCTCTTCTTTTTTTTTTTTTAAAATGATAAGAAAAATCTTTCCTTCTGCTTCCTCTGTCTCTTTCCTATCTTTCCTAAGCTATATGAGATTTAAACTATAGATTTTCAAAAGGATTGAAAGATGCAAATTCCACAAAAAAAAATAAATTAAATAGTTAAATATCTGAATAAAACAATTATTGATTTATAATGTGAATTTAAATTCTCGAATCTTTAATGAAACTATATATTTTAACTTAACGCGCATGTAATTTATAGTAAAAACATTCCCCATATTTTCTTATTTCTTTTAACTTAAAAATTTGAAAGAAGAAGAAAAAAAATTCAACTTCAACATATTATATAGAGTTTTCTACACTATCTGTATCTGGAAGGAGTAGAGTCCAAATAATGTATTATTTTCTACACTGCGGGGAATGTGGGGAATCACATCCATATGTTGCTCGACACACTTCCTCTCCTGGTATTTTGATTTTGGTGAAGGAAATATGTTCTAGAACCCAATTGACTGACCACAAATCTTAAGTCTTCCCACAGTAGAACAAATATTAAACTGACCTTTTTGTTCTAAATATTTTTGAAGAGATACGAAGGAAATCGTGAGTTGTGACCATTGATGTGTTCTTGTGATCTTCTAGCAATAAAATAGAATCAAATCAGTCGAAGGTTTACCATAAAAGTCGTCGATGGGGACCCGCTTTTGAGCATTTTTGACCATCACACTGAAAGGAATTACTACACTACACAATATTTAGTCTTCACTTAGTTGCCTAATAAAATCATAATCATCGCAAGCAAGTCGTAATTAATCTCTTTTCCACCCCAATAAATGAAAAACAGTCAAATATTCTTTTCTCATTGATCTCCTGCTTTCTTTCTTTCATCTGGCAAATTTTCCATTCAATTGACTTTTATGTTGTCTGGTACGGATAAGGATGCCAGACGATTACGGCGTTTAACTCCCAACGGCCACCTTAATGAAGTCCGGACGTCAAGAGTCAAGGCGGGGCCCAGCGAAGGGGGAGGCGTGGCTTTTATTTTACACATTTCTCGAGTCTCGACCAGTGTGCAATCCATTTCAAATGCCGGTTTCGCATAGTGACAATCGCGAGATCGCTTCGCTGCTAATAAAGAAAGAGTTTTGTGTAAATCCGTCGCACAAGGCAACAAACTCTCCGCGCTTTAAAAACTTCTCCCCCCCACCCTTTGCTTTTCGTTCCGGTATCTCCTTCTGCAGCAGAGAAAGCAAATGGATCGGCCTAAGGTTGCGGTGCTAACTTTGCTTGCTCTCCAGTTCCTCGCCACTTCGCACAGAGCAGATGCAGGGAACCCGCTTGCTCCTTTCCTTCAGCCTCTCTTTGGTACTTACTCCTCCTCCTCTCTTCGATCAAATAAGGATCATTTGATTTTGTGTGTTATTATCCTAAGTAATTTGTGGTGGAATAATAGGTAATATGTGCAACGGGAGCGCACAGTGCGGAAGGGGAGCCTGCGAAGAGTCATCGAACACGCTCTTCGGGTACGTGTGCAATTGCGATAGGGGGTGGAGACAGTTCCATGTGGGACTGGGAGATAGCTTCAGATTCCTCCCTTGCGTCATCCCCAACTGTGAGTCGTCTTCCCCTCTTCCTTCCTTGTTGTCATGGAATTGGTATTCAAATGGCCACGTCAATCATTTCCTTAATACTCGTATAGCATCTGTAAAATCTAGTGATCATTTGTCTATCTTTTAAGCAGAATTCCTTTGCTAGCGTTTCTAATGATAGGTTATAGTTGACAAGAAAACATCGATCAATAACTTTTATGCAGGTAGCTTAAGTTATAAATGCTTCAATCACTCCGGGGCTCCGGCAGCACCTCCTGAACCACCACGTATTACCAACACATCGAACAGTGAGTTTCATGATCCTTAAAAACTAGTGCCATACTTGAGCTGAGGCTGAGGATATATGACTTCTATCACCTTTTATTTCCAAAAGTTTGTTCATTTGCCTACTGTGGAGGAGGCAATTGTGTGCAAAACTCAACGGTCGGGTATCATTGTGACTGCTACGAGGGCTACAACAATCTTCTCAACAACACAAATTTGCCTTGCTACAGAGACTGTAAGAATATTATTGCTATAAATATTTGCAGAGGATTATTTTGAAGCTTTAAACCCGATTTAGGTTCTTTGGGAGCTGATTGTTCCGATCTCGGTATTACGCTGAACAATTCTTCGTCGTCATCGCCGCCGAGTCTTTCAGATAATGGTGGGGATCCATCTGGAGAAGGTTAAGACTAGACTTCCGTGTATCTCGCTCATAGTTAACCACTTTTAATGTAAATTAACGCAATCAAATATATGTTTTTTCTGTTAATAATCGGGCATTCTTCTGATGCTAATTGACAGGTAGGTTTGCCCCCAATAGCTTCCTGTGGATGGGCAGCATCTTGGGGATCTCCGTCATGGCTTTAGTGGGATAGACAGAAACCAGAGTAGCACTATATGTATACTTTCTTTATCATACTAGATGATCATTTCACTTGGATATTTTACAGCATTTTTTAAATTTTCTTCCGCCTTTTTAGTTGGGTTTTGAGATCTGATGTAAATGGCACTCAGAGCAGCCACTGGCTCTGATGAGGATGTTGTTTGTCCATTCTATATTTGTATTGGAATAATAAAGTGGCAGATCAGCTATTAGCAATTTGATTAGTTGATACACATCTAAGTCTAATGAAGACTATAAAAACACATGAATAAAGCGAAACAATATAAGAGCATTGATTTCAAGTCATCCCAATTCACTACGATCTAAGGTAACACAAAGGGAGTTGGAAAGTAAATGTTTTCGTGAACTGCAATTACCCTATATATGTCTAATCTAAGGTAACACAAAGGGAGTTGGAAAGTAAATGTTTTCGTGAACTGTAATTACCCTATATATGTCTAAGCAAGCAATTAGGAAGGACCTGGATTCTCAGCTGGCATGAAGGCAATCCTGCGTTGATGGTTGATTAGATGTGCGTTGAGAAGCCCAAGATGGACATGAAGAGGTTGATGATGTCCATCAGTCCATGTACAAGGAGATTGCAGCAATGATGTATTCGTCGTAATAATCGTGGCGCTTAATCATTTTCTGTGTCCAAGATGATATTGTATAGACTGATGAAGCTATGCAACTACATATTGTATAGACAATGTTTGGCAGAGGAGAGAAAATCTGCAGGATGAATGCATGAAATAGCTCACCTCAGCATGTATTAACCAGGCAAAAGATTAACAGACGATCAAAATAAACAAACTATCAGTACCTGAATGATGATATAAATTAGAAGTGAGGGAAGGCAGGCAAATAGAAAGGAAAAAATTAAAGCTTTCCCTTGCTGCCCAGAAAGTGTATAATGTGACACCGATGACAATGGCACTAGTAACAGCTACAGCTTGTAGCATGGCTCTACCTGTTTCAGTTGACACAGGACAAATATAAGCATCAAATGGTACTTATAAAGAATATAAGTTGCAGTTACAAGCATTCTCGGGGGCAAGTAATCATAGAATTTTTTTTTCTTAAAAGGACAAAATCAAATTTTTCATAATGCTTATAGGAAATAATAAATTCAAAGTATATATAGGATTCTTAGCTAGTTCTAAAAAAGTTGCTATTTCGGATGTATGATATTACGAACTAATCTTAGAGACCATTATGGTGTCAAACATTTCCATCTAGCTAACTTCAGAATTTAGCCCACACCAAGTTCAAGGATACAAAAAATCCAAAGTCAGTTAATGATTTTCTTCATATGATTATTTTGTTTGTTATTGGTAACAAGTTCATACATGTCTAATTGCTTTCATGAACTTCTGGAGTTGAGAATTTAAGTAATTTAAACAGTCTAGTATCTAGAGAAAACCTGCTTATTGATTGCAATTTTGTTTCTTTTCATGAATGAATTAAAATGTGTGCTCGACTCATGCATGTTTAGAATGACATAATAAACTCTCAAAAAAAGGTAATATCTAAGAAAATCTCATGTAGTAAGACATAGGAGCAATTGTCAGAATTAAGTTACAAACAGCTAATTAGAGTTATTCTATTTAATTAATCTGAATTTTGAAGGTTATAGTTAGTTGAACCAGTTCGATTGAGTACTAATCTCTATTTGAGTCAGGTTCAACAAAAAATTTTTAAGAATTGGTCAGCATTGAATAAGTTCACAATTGGCCTTGCTTTCAACATTTTGATTTTAAAGTTTTTCTTTCAATTTTATGCAAATCATATGAAATGAACCCGAGCCATTTCACTGAGCTGGTATGAAAACGCTCACTATAGTTAGGATTAACACAGATGATGATGGCAAAGCCTTAGGATCTAACTGGAAAAAAAAACATGGCAATACTACATTATCTTGTCCATTGAGAAGGCACAACTCATCGCTACAAGTAGACAGCAAATTCTCGGTGGTGAACAAACTATATATAAATATAAATATATATACAATAGTTTTAGTTCTTTTAAATTCTTGATCTAGCTTCATCCTTTAACTATTCATTTCTATCAATCAAATCCATTTCTCAATAGCAAAAAAAGAAGATGCATTTTTTTTTCTAAATAGGGGTATCCTAGACGTCTAGCATGGAGGTTGTCCTAGAAATAACATCCTACACTGGTCATATATAGAGAGATGGCGTTATTGTAAGAAAAACTAAAAAATGTTTCACTTATTTGCGTTAGTATTGCAAACTTTGGTAGTGTCATATTCTTGCTAGATTAGCAGTTAACTTAGCAGGATCCATAATGATTAATGGCGAGAGTTTTTGAGGTCCCGATTTCTTAAGAATTTGATTGGAAAATAAGAAGGAAAGACAGTATTAAAAAAAACGCCTATAAATAATAGAGCTCTATGTGTAATTTTATAAGTTTTCTCTATTTTTCTTATGACTTCCATCTAACTATAATCCGATCTAAAATTTGGATATTGTACCTCTCACTCGCCATCAACATAAGCATACCATTCTAAAGTGGCCGGTGATGTAGAAAGACTATATTCATTAAATTAAAAAAAAAATCAACAGGGACATCATTCAGAACAAGAGATATGGTTCAAGGATTATTCAAACAGTTTATTTCTATATAATGTTCGGCCCAAGTTTTTCATACATTCTGTATGTACAAATTCATACAAAATATAAAGAGCAGCCAAAAGTAGTTGCTAATAAAGTGATTACCATCGTCACTCTAATTGAATATCGACAAAAAAAAAAAAAGAATCAAAACTGCATATGACATCGACGCATTAGTTCACTTCTCCCTTAAACTACCGAGCAACAGGTAAAGATACGGAAAGAAACTCGGCTTGCATTAGGACAACAAGGAAATTCTATGTTTTTTCTTACCGCCCATGGTCACGGACGTCACCTCGATGCAAAGGCTGACACTTACAGTGTAGATCGCCAAGAAAACCAGGTTGATCGGGAGGCGCTCCTGGAAGCGCAGCATGGGCCACATCGCCATCCACGGATCACCCAGAAAAGCGAGTCAAGAAAAATTACTAGGAAAAGTAAAGTGTTGATTGCCTTGAATATTATTGGGTGTATCTAACTCGATTTTGTTTTTGGAAGCTCAACTAAAATAGAATCTTCAATGGCAGTTTTGGAAGCTCGACTGAGATAGAATCTTCAGTGGCAGTTTTATTTTTTCCTTCTTCCATAGAGTTTCTTTTTTTAAGCGGTTCCAATTTTAAAGGATTGTACTCTCTCTCTGAATTCTTAACAGAAATAAGAAATCTCTCTCCCAGCCTGTGGACGTAGGTCGAATTGACCGAACCACGTAAATCCTTGTGTGTTCTTCGTTTTTCTTTCTTCGTACCATCGTTTCGCAAATCCGAATCCGTACGATCGTTTTATTCCGCAACACATACGAGTGCACACACAAACATCGCATAGGAGTTCCGACCACGTATAGTTTACAATTTAAATAATAATTTAGAAAAGAAGCCCAAAAAATCGACTAAAATATAAGCCATTAGAATGTTTTAATAATTCTGCTAAATTTAACAGTGACTAAAAGAAACTTTTAACACTTTGAAATCCTATGCAACATGATTGAGTGAGAGTAGGTATGGAATTTCACCAATCTCTACGACGTTCCTGACTAAATAAGAGGGCATTTTGTATATTAAGTTGGCCCTTTATGGGTTTGTTTTTTTTGCTCTGTGTATAGTAATTTTAATTTGATATAGATCATGTGCTCATCAAAACATGGAGCACGGTATATTCAAAAGAACATAAGTTCAATGGTTTTTTTATCCCAACGAGGGGGTCGAATGATTAGGATAAATTTATTAGAACAAGTAAGAGTTAATCTTCAGAGTCAATAATATGCACTCGATGACTATAAATTCGATATAGGAGCCTATTTTACTTTTTTTTTTTTAAAAATATAATAATATATTCAAGAGAAGGAATATGTTCAATTGGCCTAGCAATTATCTTGATAGATCTATTAAATTTATTTACAGTTTTTTATCTAGCAGTAGGATATCTAAATTTTCGGCCTAACTAATCCCTAGGGATGATAAATCTTATCCTAGGGTGCTTTTAAGGATATCCTTTTAATAATCGAACCAGAAGAGGTCAGAATTATAATAGATTTCTATCAATCACTTAGGTAAATCAAAGAGACACTCACAACTTTATTGAGTCAGTCCGAACTCCACAATCCTGTCATTTCTGAAAAGTTATTCAATGCCGAAATCGTACTCTATCCGCCAGATACAATCTTGCACAGAGGGTTAACTCTATAAATTTTTTAAAAATTTATCACTGAACTATATTTTAGAAAAAGATTTAACTGTGTTCTTCTATAGAATCGTTATCCTCTTTACCGCTACACTGTGTTATTGGGACTATTAAATTTGTTTACTTGTTTAATTAAGATTATTTTTATTTTTACACTTTTTTTTTTCAGAAATAAAAAAAAGGAAAATATTGAGTGTTTTTATTAATCAAGCATTATAACTGGGATACAGAAGTGCTGGGCTTTTGACCAAAGTGAACTCTGTCTTCGTAGCCGCTACAAACCCTACCGATAGAAGAAACCAAGACGACCGATAAAGAACCCTAACCGATTCGATCTCCGTGAAGCAGCGACCATGGCGGATGCATTCGAGGACAAATTGGGCTACTTCCAGGCTATCACCGGCATCCAAGACCCCGATCTCTGCACCGAGATCCTCTCCGCGCACAATTGGGATCTGCATCTCGCCATCGCCTCTATTACCTCCAATGCCCCCTCCTCGTCCTCCGCCGCCGCAGATCGTCACCCCGCCGCCGCTTCCTCCTCCGCCCCCGCCCCAGACGTGGTCGCTGGCCCGGCTCCCGGCCTCGCCTGGCGGATCGTCACCCTCCCCTTCTACGTCGTTTCCGGCGCCGTCGGCCTCGGCTTCTGGATCGCGGGCGGAGTCCTCTCCCGCACCATCGGCATCCTCGGCTACCTTGTCGCGCCACGCGGCGCCGAGGGCGACCGCCTGATACCTGTCTCGGCCTCCACGACCGAGGCGGGGGACTTCGTCGCCGCCTTTGAGAGGGACTACACTGCCGAAACCAGGCCTCGCTTCGCTGCCGAGGGGTTCATGGACGCGCTACTGCGCGCACAGCGGGAATTCAAGCTGATGTTCGTGTACCTTCACTCTCCTGAGCACCCGGATGTGCCAGCCTTCTGCGAGGGAACCCTGTGCTCGCCCCCAGTGGTAGCTTTTCTAACTGAAAATTTTGTGGTTTGGGGCGGGAGCATTAGGAGAGAGGAAGGATTTAAGATGAGTAATAGCCTTAAGGCTTCCCGCTTTCCATTCTGTGCCATAGTTATGGCCACCGACAACCAAAGAATTGCCCTCCTTCATCAGGTACATCACTCTTTGTGGTCTTCAATATATATACTCTAATTTATTCTCTTGGCCTTTATATATTGACTGCAAGGAAATCCTCTAAAGATACATTCTTGGAGAAGCTTTTGGCAATAGCTACTAGACTGTTGCCCTTCTCCTTTTGGAATTCTGTAAAGCAATACACGCATCTCATAGTTTGGGGCATTTATTATCTTGGATTATGCCCATGATTTGTATATATTTGCAAATATTATTTTTTATTTAAAAAAGATTCTAGTTAATGTAACTAAAAAGAAATTTTGTCTTATCTGAATGTGATTGGTGATAAATATAATCTTGCATAGTTCAACAAAGGGATTAGATCTATGTAACCGACTCAAGAAACAATTTGCACTAACACTGCTTGATGATGAAGATGAAATATATGTTCACATTCGGATTGATTGGCATAAGTATTAATACTTTTTGAAATTGTTTGTACTCTTCAAACTCAAAGAAAACCTGACTAGTCCTTACTTCTTACACGTGGTTCTCTCTAGGTTGATGTATTGAAAGTTGTCTGCTTATCTGTGTTTATAGCATGCACTCCCTTTCATCTCCTTCTGTTGGATGTTTAGTTGGAATAATGTAACA
Organism: Alpinia galanga; assembly: GCA_037177395.1. Taxonomy (NCBI): domain Eukaryota; kingdom Viridiplantae; phylum Streptophyta; class Magnoliopsida; order Zingiberales; family Zingiberaceae; genus Alpinia; species Alpinia galanga. The sequence goes on from JBAMHZ010000072.1 coordinate 3,291,838, forward strand.
CTATTTCTTGTCCATAAATCATAAACTATTTTCTTTTTCATAATTCATATGTTATTTTCTTGTCCATTTACTTTGGAGTGGTGTTACATTCTCTTAATAGCTTTCTAGTTGTTATATCTTATACATTATGCAGATTGAGGGCCCCAAGCCACCTGAAGAAATGCTTACCTTGCTTCAACGTGTATTTGAAGAATGTGCCCCATCATTAATTACTGCAAGGATAGAATCTGAAGAACGGCGAAACAATCAGCGTTTACGAGAAGAGCAAGATGCTGCATATAGAGCAGCACTTGAAGCTGATCAAGTATGTCATTGTTTTTTATTCAGTTGGCGGTTTTGGTTTATTGATGGTTTTATGCATCTGCGCTATCATAAATGTCAGATGATGTACCATGTTATTGTAAGTTTTACACATACCATGTCAGCATCTAAAACCTATGCAACTCATAACAAACCAGGCAAGAGAGCGTCAACTGAAAGAAGAGGAAGAGAGGTTGAAGAGAGAAGCTGAAGAGGCTGAAAGGAAGCGTAAGGAAGAAGAAGAGGCCTTGGCAAGAGCAGCTCATGAAGCTGCTGAAAAAGAAGCTGCTCTTACTAGAAGACGGCAAGAGAAAGCAATGTCATTGGGTGCTGAACCTGACAAGGGACCTGACATTACACAAGTAAGTGTCACAAAGCTCTTTATTTTCTGAAGGGAGTGTTTCAGAGTTTATACTGCCTGAAGCCATCTATGGAAGATAATTACTGTTATGCAGAAGCCATGACAAGAGGTTCTTGCAAATTAACAATACTTCTCGACTCTTTATAGTAACTATTATATGGAGCATGTATTTTTCTAGATTACAATATTATTGAACTACCAGTATATTTTTCTGTACGTTTATGAAACATTAAAACCTTCTTTGTTTCAAAGAAGTTATCAATTTATACCTAAAATTCTATTCTTATGGCACTAATACACTGTCCATTGACACTAACGGCATCAATTCATGTTCAACCAGAATGAATTTCTGTTGGCTCTTATGCATTGAGTTTGGTTTGGTTATTGGAAACTAGTGTAGCTAAAACTAGTAGGATACGAGAAAAAAAATGACGATTTTTGCTTATATGCAGTGAATGTATCAATTTCATCCAGAAATTGCAATATGTTTCTGCTTATTGCTTTTGCTAGTAATTTAAATTGTGTATAGATTGTGGCATCATTGAGTATTTTCTGTTGCTTACTACTAGAAAGTGCTGAATGATATCATATCTACTTTTTACAGACAGTAGATTCCTTAAACAAGTATTATTGTCCTCTGTTTCGATCACAATCCTTGGTCTGTAGCTACATTGCATATCTTGAAACTAATCATGATCTGAACTAGTTTTCATCTCATCTGTTCAGTTGGAAAAGTCAACTTAAGATGTTGGATTATTGACATCTTAAATCTTTGTTTACTATATAGCAGATTTTCCTAATTATGCAATCCATTGTCTGGTCACACTCTACATTATTTTTCATTTCTTGTTTGCTTAGTTTTACCAAGCTTATTCATTTGGGTACAATTTTTTGTCTACTGTTTCTGGTGTCATAGACAACAATATCTCAAGTGCAATTTAATGAGCGTATATTTTCATCCAATTAATAACACGTGTATTATCAATTGAAATCAGTTGCTAGAAGTATTTTTATACATGTAATTTGTGGCCTCAGATCGATAGAATTCGGTTAGAGAATTAAGAGAATATATAATGAAAGAGTAAGGGAATTTATGACTGAGATCCTTATGTTGGTTATGAGACATCAATTAAAGTTTTTATACTATATATATGGATGTACGTATGGAAGATGATTAAAAATAATTTAAATATTATTAACGGAACTGACGCAACCCTTATGATCACTTTCAGGTGCTTGTTCGATTCCCAACTGGAGAGCGCAAGGAAAGGAGGTTTCATAGTACCACAACAATCAGCTCTCTATACGACTATGTTGATTCCTTGGGGTGCTTGGAAGCAGAAAACTACACCCTAGTTTCGAACTTTCCCCGTGTAACCTATGGCTCTGAAAAGCATTCGTTGACGCTAAAGGAAGCCGGCTTGCACCCACAGGCAAGCCTCTTCGTCGAGATTGACTCATGAGAAATGTTGTCAAGATCTTGTTTGTATCAACTCAATCCTTGGAACTTCCACGCAGCCTGTAGATTCACTTTTTCTTTGCTTGAAGCAGGAAAAAAAATTAGGATAAAGGATTTCATGAACTTAGCTGAATTGGAGGTCAAATTCGTATGGTATGATCTGACTTTGCTGTTAGAAAAATAAGCTTTAGTGCAAGTTTAACTGTCCTGGCAAAGATACTTGTTGCACTTAAAAAGTTTCTCTGTGCTTGCTTACGAAATGGACAAAGCATAATTTGACCACATCTGATTCTTTGCAGCGATTGTAACTTGCTTTTATAGGTGGTGTCTTGCTATCTGTTTCTGTTTGTGAACATTTCAATCCCAACTGATGCTACGTATTCAAATTATCACTTTCACAGTGCACTTCCTATTGCTCACAAATTGCAACTTTTATTTCTATGGCAATGTGAAAAATTGATGCACTCAACCAGGCTACACCTATCAATCAAGCAACCCACTAGCTCTGTGGGGCTGTAAACAAGTGCTCATGCTTGTTGATCAGGGAAAACACATGATGAGCTCAAAAACTCTCCATTTTGTTTTTTTTTTTTACTTTCTGTTGTTCACAACTGCTTTTACATATATCAGTTATCACTCCTCATTGTACTTTCTTTTGGCTAGCTCTATGTGTTCTTGATGTATATGCTTGATTGACTAGCTCTAATCTCTTCATTCCTCTGCCTCCACTTACAGGTTTTTTTTTTAATAAAATAAAAAAATCAACCTTAGTGCCCACATCCAACAACCTTGTCATAGCACAAGGCTCGTGGGATCTTGCTGGCCCTAGTACTTTTGCCCGTGTTACGCTCTATCATTTAGGACAGGGGGTTAAATTTTAATTATTTTTTTTATCAAATTGTTTTACATTGTCCTTTTAATACATTCTAAAGATAATAAAAATTTAAAAACTATCAGCACAGTTTTTTAAATTAGTTTTTATTTTTTAAAAAAAAAATTAAAAATTAGCATTAAATTTGTAGCTCAATAGGCCCCAACCCAAGCGGGCCCAAGCCAGGTCCAAGACAACAATATTTGAGCCTGTCAAAGATTTTCATTTTAAAAACAAACAAATAGGGCTATTTATTTTGGGCCGTCCAAAGAGCCTCACAAACCCGGCCCACATTAACAGCCCTATTTATGGAGAGCTCCAAAGTTCTTTTCGTTACTTTTGGATCGGGACCTTCGCAGACGCTCCACATCGCGTCAGGGTTCTCGCTAGGGTTTCCAGTGCGGCTTCGTTCTAATCTTTCTCCTTCGTTTAGGGTTCCTTCCTTCCTTTAGCTTGTTCGAACTGTAGCCTCACGCTCTGTTAACTCTTTCTCAGCTTTGCCTCCTGCTGGCCCGCAGATTTGCTTTGGATTTGGCTCGGGAGGATGAGGCCTGTGTTCTGTGGAAATCTCGACAACGATACTCGTCATTCGGACCTTGACCGGCTCTTCTCTAAGTATGGAAAGGTAGATCGCATCGACATGAAGTCTGGTATGTTGCTCTCCATTCCTTACTATTTACATTTGTTTTCATTTTCACTTGCTGGGGTGGTTTACTTGCCACCTTTGGAGGAATCGTAATGAGAGTTATCGATGTTACCGTTTCCATGAAGACTGTTTATAGTCAATGTTATGTCCGTGTTTTGTTTTTTTTATTTTATATTATCGTTCCTGATGTTCATCTTTAGGTCTTGTAAAAATTGTTGACTTACTAGTTGTTCTCCATATAGACATTTGTGGGCTAATCAAGGAGATGCGTCTGTTTATCTGGGTGAACTAACATTGAGTTGGATTTATATGGTTTGGTAAATAATTGAGCCCAAGTTAATGGGTTAGGTCCCTCATCTAGATACTTGTTTTAATTCGCAGGGGAGCTGATTTAATTGTAAGGCATATTTTGTTTGTGCGATTACACTGTACTATCCAAGTAAGAGAGATTTGGTTAGAAGTTGGACTGTGAGCCTTGATGAGGTCGTGAAGCTTTAAACTGACATTCTAGTTTGGTACTACGTAGAGGATTATGGTTTCATGGGGATTAAACTTAACAAAATTAAATAATATTTTAATAATATAATTAAATTGTATTCATCAATATTAATATTAGTATTTGAAGTGTATTTTTAAATGAGGAACTATTTTGATTAATATCTATTCTTAAATAAATATTTATATCACATATGTTATATCTTAATACACTTTATTATTATTTTTAATTCTGTTTATATAATTCTATAATTTACCTATTTTAATTTTGTTTTCTATTATACTTTATATTTTACCTTTTCTAGATAATAAAATAACCTGGTTGTATTTTGGACTAGTAATCTTGTTTATGGTATTGGTGCCAATGTTGGACCGGTGCCGAGCAGCGAGTGGAATGACAAATTCTACTTATGGCACTTGGCACAGTATGAAACTTTAAACTGAGTATAGTATTATCGGTTAACTGAAAATCAATTTGAATTTATGTTAGGAAGATTGAAATAGAAGCTATGCATTTTCTCATACAACTAATTGAAAAGTATTAGAAACGAAAGCAAGATTTACACATGGTATTTTTTTTATCTTAAAAAAGCTTATGATAAAGTCCCAAGGAAAATTATGTAGAAAATTCTAGAACAGAAAGATGCTAGTGTAGCATATATTGAAATAATTAAGAATATATATGATGATGCAATGATAAGAGCCAGGAGGATTAATCGAAGTATTTTCTATAAAGAATCATTGATGAATTTACTAGATACATCTAAGACATAGTACTATAGTGTTTGTTATTTGCAAATGATGATGTTTTAGTAGTTGAGACACGTGAAAGAGTAAATGCTAAACTTGAATCTTGGAGGGTCTAGAAGCAAAAGGTCTTATACTTAGTAAAAGGGCAGTTCAGTGCACGAAGCTCCCGCCATGCGGGGTCCTGGTAAGGATTCATTGTACGCAGTCTTACTTGTTTTTTTTGCAAGAGACTGTGCCTAGAATTTGAACTCGTGATTTCTAGGTCACAAAGCACCAACTTTACCATTGTGCCAAGGCTTCCCTTCAGGTCTTATACTTAGTAAAGACGAAATATATGTAATTTAAATTTAGCAATGTTAGATACAATGAGACAATTGGTAAGTTAGGAGATGATGAGTTGTTTGTAATTGAAAGTTTTAAATGTTTAGGATTATTTTTGCAAAAGGATTGAGCGGTTGAGAGAGATGTATTATATAGAATATAAGCAGAATAGTTGAAATAGCAAATAACATTAGATATTCTTTGTAATCGTAAAGTACCTTTAAAACTTAAGGGAAATTTTACAAATGATGATTAGATCTACTATGTTATATAGAGCCGAATGTTGGACTATGACTCGAGCTTATGAGCACAAGATAAGAGTTACAAAGATGAAGATGTTAAGATGGATCTATGAACATACATGGATGGATAAAATAAAAAATGAGAACATTAGAACGAAAGTTGAGTTTGCACCTATTGAAGGAAAATTTGAGAGATACGTTTAAGATGGTACGAACATGGACTTAGACGACCGGTAGATCCTCCATATATGCAAATCAAATGAGAAAGATGAAGATCAAAGAAGACTTGATTAGCAACAATAATAAGATAAAATTTATTTAATTATAGATGATGATATAATAAGAGATAGAGTCTAATGGCGCAGGAAGATCCATATAACTAATCTCATTTAGTGGGATAAGACTTGGTCGATATTGCTGTTGTTGAGTATAGTATTATTGGTTTTTCTTCAAAGAAAAAAAAATATTGGCAAAAAAGTATGGTTGGGTCAAAAGAAGTGGCCTGTTTCTTTACTAAAATTATTATTGAGAAAAAAAAGTTAGGTTGGGTCAGAAGAGGTGGCATGTAAGAAGAGGGTAGGATTTGGTATATATATATATAGAGGGGACTATGAATTATTATTGTGATATAGGGTGAGTTTTTTTTTAATGATAATGGTGGTGGTGGATGGCTGGAGGAAGTTCTTATGGAAGGAAATATGATGAATCAGATGAAGGGAATGATGACATATCTTCAAAAGGAGAATTAGAATGCAATAATAGTGAAAGATAAATGGGTTCCAACTATGGAACTAGACAGTGATCAATGACTTGCCATGAGCAAGTTGATGAGAGGAAGAAAAATATGTTTTACAAAGAGGCTGCACTGTCATGTTAGTTTGCTGTCTGCCCCAAGGGAATTGTAGAAGAAAAACTTAACCCTAATATCAAGTTGAGAGGGATGAAATATTTTAGTATTAGCGATAACAGTTTCACTATTTATAGGGCTCAATCATCGTGCTCTGACTAAATCCTAATGTGATATTAAACCCATTCCCATATAATTACAATTCTAATATTTAATACTAATTGTCATAATTCTATATGCATAAATTTACTTTAACATAATTTTAGTCCAGGGTGCTTTGGCCTTATAATTGGCACTGTGGCAAATAAATATATGTGGTTCTTCCTTAATTGTCTTTATGACTTGCCTTTCTATAGGTCTTTTTTTTTTCTCTCTGGTTATATTCTGTAATATTCAAGGGCATGCAACATATGTTTTCTTTTCATGTTTATATTGGGGAGATGTTCATGGAGCTTAGTTTACAAACTTTCTTTGCTGTCTATAGGCCTTCCTCACATCATTTTTGATAGTTTTGTGCCGATATTAGCTTGCTGCTGCTTCCATCTGTTCTCTTTAGCTCAGATACTCTACTTAATAACCAAGTTGCCATTGGTATCTCATGTGAAAAAGCACAATGTATTCACAATCTATGCTTTCCTTCTTTATCTGTTCTCATGATGTCTCCTGAAGTAACATAATGCACCTTATTTCGTAAATAAGACTGTAGAGCTTGGCATTTCTCATGGTTAGGTTTTTTTTTTGGTTACACGGAAACTTGGGTTGGACCATGGGAAATCCCCTCCACTGTTTTTTCATTGGTAATGCGTTGCATGATGAGCTTCCCAAAACGTTGTTTTGGAGAAAGTATTGTGTGCTGGTTGCTTTGTTAATCTTACATATGTAAGAGCATTTAATATTGCTTTTGTTGGACATCTTGTTTTACAATAAGTAATATCGTGGACCATAAGATGAACAATTAATACGTACAACTTCTAAGTCACACAATTACATCGGTTTGGTTTTCAAATTATTAGTGACTTAATCATGTCAGCATGTTGCTGTAAATTAACTGGATCTCTTTTAAGTTTGTAGTTTTTTTTTCCATAGCAAGCTATCTCAAAAATATTCAGGCTTAAGATGTTTCATAAATTAACAAACAATTCTTAAGCATTATTGACTGGGAACATGATTTGTTCAATATTCATGTGTTCAATCACGATGAGAGTGAATTCTCTTGCAAGGATCAAGAATTGTAATAACTTGGTGAAGAATGCCTATTTTAAAAGTTTGCTTTTACGCAGGAACTACTAAGGAAGCAGAGCTTTTTCTAGGCTCTCCAGGTTCCATTTGAAAACCATCCATGTCAAAGGAAATCTTTCTCTCAGAACTCAGAACATCAACTCCATCAATAAGCAACTGACTTTCATCATATACATCAAACAAACACATGATAAGATTTGCATTGCCCAAAGTTGTTGCCCAAGCTTGATAGTTGAGGATCTGTACCATCATGCCATGCCATCAGATAATATCATTACCTGTCTACGGAATGTATCATCATGCCATGTCCTCAGATTTCGTCATTTCATGCGAGCTGAACACTTGCTCTACTCACAGGGAAGCATGTTCAGTGATGACTTCTATCTGGGTTTGAATTGTATGACTTTATGTTTTATTTGACATTATAGAACCTTTTTGTTTAGATTTATTATGTTCTTAAGGCCTACATATAATTTGCAGGTATAATTTTATGTTTCTATTTTGCACAAAATACTATCAAGAAGAAAAATAGGAAGTATCAAACTATTCTTGGATCTTTCCTCATCGGATTTTATAATTTATTGTGGCAGGATATGCGTTTGTTTATTTTGATGACGAACGTGATGCTGAAGATGCCATACACAGACTTGATGGTATACCTTTTGGTTATAGTCGACGCAGGCTGTCAGTTGAGTGGTCAAGGGTAATGTAGCTTTTCGTCTTATTTTACTATGGTAGAATTTGTTTTATGTACAGGTGGAAAATATTATCTAACAAATCTGATCATGATTGTTTTGATTGTTCAATCAGATCCTAGGTTTATGTCAATATAAATATTCGTTGGATAATAAAAATATGGTAGGAAAAATGCAACTGTGTTTTTATAATTCTGAGATCCCATAAGACGAATAAATGAAAGGTAATTTAACTTATTATGCAATATATCATTGGCTCTTTTATCACACCTCTGCACCAAACCTAGCTATTGTTTAAAAATATTGACAAGATTCAGTTGAGTTTCCATTTCTGTTTTGAGTAAGACATACTTGAATAAATGCCATTGTGAATCAATTGTAGGGAGATGTTTCTGCTAAAATGTTTCAGATCCGTAGGTGTAATATTAACCTAAAGATGATCTTACTTAGTAGAAATTATTATATTATTTTTTTATGAAGAGGATTCAACTTAAGAGTCCAAAGGATAACAATTGCAACCATTAAGAATATATGCCGATAATATCACCAGACAGTGTCTAAGGTAAACAAACAATAGTTTTTAGAGAATGAAAATATGTCTAGGATACATATTGTAGAACTTTTTTTCATTAAAATAAATAAATAAAAGCAACTCCAGCCAGTGTAAATCTGACTTCTCCAGCAAAGGAAGTTCTAAAATAATATTGCATCAATGACCTTGACTGGGGATGACTTTAGAAATGGACAGCACTTCATCTATCTGTTTGTTTGCCCTGCCTTGATAAAGAAGACAAGGATCTTAAAAGTACCTCCTATTATCAGATCTTAGGTTCCATCTGTCCAAAGTTTTGGATTAATCACCTCAATCCAACCCTATGACCTAAATTGGAGTCGGAAGAAATTGATTTGATATAGTGATTCTAGCCACATTAATTTGTAGATATTGAAATTCAATTATCATTGCATATTTTCTGCTATTCAATGCGTCACTGGCTTAATTTTTCAGCAAGGAGAACGTGGGCGAGATCGTGACAGTTCTAGACCAGCAGCCAATACAAAGCCTACTAGAACCTTGTTTGTTATCAATTTTGACCCAATTCGTACAAGAGTTAGAGATCTTGAAAGGCATTTTGAACCCTATGGGACGATTACTAATGTTCGGATCAGAAGGAACTTTGCATTTATTCAGTTTAAGACCCAGGAGGAAGCAACCAAAGCCCTTGATAACACCAACATGAGGTCAGTTGTTTCATCGTTGCTTGTAAATTTCTATTTGCTAAGTCTGGCATAATTTTTTTGCTTGCATTTGCTTAAATAAATCAATCCTCCTTTGTACGCCGCTTATATTGAATGAGTTTCATGGACCGCTGCAGTTTATATATTTGATCTTTGTAGTTCTCATTCCTTCTTTATAGTTTATAATTTTATTTAATTTTTTTTGTTTATTCCTAATGTTTCATAATTCATCTACAGCTGTTGTTGGTTGGTTGTGTATTAGACCATCTTATTAGTTGACTTATAATCTATACCACAATATTTACAACATCAATATCGAGTCTCTTGGAACAACACAGGAACCTGGGACACACATTGATGAAGACAACTATCTCAACATGTGTACTATGGATTATCAAAGGAAAAATTTCATTAATCAATAGTACACCAATTGAGAGACACAATAATTCTAATAATATTTTATCAAATTAAAGAATCTATATGGAAGGAGAGCTTTGATGCAACGATAAAGTTATTGCCATGTGATTTATAGGTCATGAGTTTGTGTCTTAAAAATAAGCTCTTGCAAAGCAAGATAAATCTGCATACAATAGACTTTTTTCTTAGACCCCATATGATGGAAGCTTTGTGCACCGGACTCCAGATTGTCCTTTAAAAAACCTATATCATCTAAAAGATGCAAAACTCCAACCAAATTAAAATTATATCTATTAAACTAAAAACTATCAAACCTTGACATCTTATTAGAACAATTGTTAAAATTAAATTAAATTTTAAAATTCAAACTAAAATTGATTTGCAAGTTGCATCTCTTACCCATCATTTATCTCCTTGCTAAAAAAATCTTTTTCCATTTCCTTACAAATCTCAAAACAAGTATTTTTGCTCTGTTTTGGTTTCTGAAAAAATCGGAATTTAAAGTTTCAGTTTGATATAATTCACTTAATGCTTGTTTGCCTGAATTTTCTATTGCAATAAATTGTTCAAAGCTAAAACCCACCTTTCAGTTGATTAGTGCTGACTCTCTATATATATTCCAACTGGTTTATGCAGCAAGATATTGGACAGGATGGTGACAGTCGAGTATGCCTTCAGGGATGACGACGACGGCGGTGAACGTGACCCACGTGATAGCCCGAGAAGGGGTGGCGGTGGTTATGGTAGGCATGATGATAGAGGCTATGGACGCTCGGACAGCCCTGCCTACCGAAGGGGTCGCCCGAGCCCTGACTACGGTCGAGCTAGAAGTCCTCTATACGACCGGTATGATGCTCCATCTTATGGCAGGAGCAGGAGTCCCGAGTACGGTCGCAGTCGGAGGTGAGGACAGCAAAACTTTCTGGAATCAGGTGCTTGTGCGTCACATGCCCCATCCAGTATATGATTTGTTTTATAAAAATTTTGTCTCTCACTTTCTACTGATGATGACCTTGGGAACTGATCTGCATCTTCTTCTCGTTTGCAGCCGTTCTCCTCTACGTCGGTAAAACAGACTTGAAGCATTTTGCAACGTGGCATCAGATGAATGTCAGTGCGATCTTTGTCGATGGTATTTTTAATTTCCTAGAACATCATCAGTAGTAGTTGTAGTAGTGGCTTTCGCAAGACACGGACATGATCTTGTGGCTGGTCGATGCTATCTTCATTCCACTTTTGAAGTCGCTTTCTTATCTTGGTCTATGTGTACCTGCCTGTTGAAACGTTTCGTTGACCCAAATGAAATATGTTACTTTGGTAGAAGATAAAATACCTCTTGCATTTGTGTTAGGACTTGACAATTATAAATTACAGCCGTATTTTGCAACCCTCTTATAAATGGTTGCCAGAGACATCTTTGCTTGCTTGCAGCTGGATGAAATGAGAAAACACTTTTCGCACCTGTTTCAAAATGTTTTTTTTTTTAAATTTCCTTTACAAAGAAATGAATTTATTAGGTTTTGCAGGTGATGTGGTTTTAATGCTTTTTCAGATGATGTGATTTTAATTTAGATTGCCTCCTATCATTTAGAATTATTTTATCTCCAACGTCCTCGAAATTTAAAATGATGTTCTGTCCTTTAGGACACAATAATTGCCATTTATTACTGGATTATACGATTTATTTAAAATCCAATAAGCATTCCGTTTTTGTTTCCTTGAAAAAATCCAATAAGTTTGTCTTGGCTTGGAAATTGTGCCAAATCAGAGGTTATTTATGGCACGATATTTTAATTAAACTTGTTATATTCGTCAAAATTTTACATTGCTAATTTTAACGTACGTTTTTTTAAAATAAAAAAAAACTATGGCATAACCTCTTAGTGCGTTAGAAATAGATACTTTTTCTAGTTTTTCTTTTCTGTATTATTTTTATTTTGAAAAAAATCCTCAGCTACTTTTGTTTTTCAATTTTCTTGATGCGGAAACTTAAAAAGAATGCTCATGATGTAATATAAACTCAACCTATTTACCTAAACGGAGTACTTGTCTAGGCAGATGAAGAAGAAAAAAAAAAAAAATTCGAGCTCCTAACTTTTTATTAGGATTCCGAATAAGAAACAAACGATAGAAAATCTCTCACAAAGCCAACATGTCATAATAAAAATGCGACCTTCAATTGAAGAGACAAACAATAAAAGAAATCAAGCTCCACCGTGATCCCACCATACATGAAAAAAAAAAAAAAAACATGCTAAAATCTTTCATTCAATGCAAACATGAACAACGTCATATGAGATCTTATCTAAATGATTATATCAGGTATAAAGCATGAAATGCCTTCTTTGAAGCGTGGAGCAACAATTCAATGTGAGCCTCTGAAAGCCAACAGACGATGTGGAGTTAACCGATCGAAATAGAACCAACTAAAACTAAGTAGATAGTACAAGTCAGCATGGGGAGGAATGATGACACAGTACTCATTCAATCTTATCGTGAAGGCTCACCACCAAGTCATGTGCATCGTCCAAAAGCTTCCACATATCGAGTTGCCCTGCCATGCTGTTGCACTCTCTGAGAATCTCATCCATGCTACTGTATTTCTCTATGATCAGCTTCCTCCTCTGCAAGACTGACGCTGCAATGGCATAGAGCAACAAATCGTCGGTGGGCGGAGCTCGTAATCTGATTCTTCCCCACATGGATTTCCCAATCCCTGCTCGAATTGCTGCCTGATCTGCCCACATAACCTCCCACAAGCAGAGAGTCTGCTCAAAGGTTAGCTCTCTGCGGAAGATGACAACCACCATTCGATACACAAAGAAGCAATCCTCGGCTTGGAGCTTCTCCAGGTGCCGATAGAGGTGAGCATCCTTTGACTTGATGATCTTAGAGACAATGCTTAGTTGTCTCCTGATACCTACCTCATCAAGTCGGAAGTTATGCCTAGCTTTCCGCATGAATCCAACAAAACACCAAAAAGCTTCATGATCTTCCTCTATGACAGCGAGTACGGGCGATAGAAGGTCACTCATTCCCTGGCAATAGCCAATTTCAGGGTCATATAGCGCATAGGCTTCCAGTATCGCAACTAGACGCGCAGCATGGTAAATTCGGCATGGCTCCAAGTGTTCGTAGTCTTTCAAGCCGATGCAGGTAGCAAACTTAACAGCCTTGTCTCTGGAAACATTGACTTGGGACGGATTATAATTTTTCCACTCGTCATTGGCTCGAACAGCATCCAGTCGCATGATGCGTTGCCATGTTGTGAAATTCTCAGCTCTTTGGCTACCTTTGGGGCTTTCTCCAATTGATGAAGCAATCTTGGCAAGTTTAGGATCAGCTTCAGTGAGTGGTATAGCAGGGGACATTAGGGTGCTGCTTGGTTCTTCATCACTGGAGGATTCACTGTAAGAAGATTCTGTATCATCAGCATCTGCATCTGCACAAGTGATTCCACTATTTTCATCTTCTTCCATGATAACATGGCCAGGTGTACCTGTTTCCTCGTGGGCCATGTGATCCAAAGTGCCACTGAATGAGCTTTCTTGTCCAATTGAAAGGGATTCCCTGACACTTGAGCAAACAGATTCACACACTCTAGGACTATCTGTGTATTTGGTTTCGCTCATTTCATTTAGCTCATTCCCATTATCATCGCCTGGATTTAACAATTGCCAACATCTTCTTCTAAGTTTTTCATATACCTTCCTGTAATAAAAACATAGCAATTAAATCTGGAAGGAAACATAATAAAGGAACTTTTTTCATCAACGATAACCATATTCATAAACTGTAATAAGAAGAAAACCCAAGTGATGACAGATATTTGCTTAGCAGACTGGAGCACATACCTCCTATGTGCTCGAACGGCATTTCTTTCAGCCTTTGAACTCCTCAGATCATAGCTACACGCCAAAGAAACATAGATCAGTATTTGTTCATGAAATTCCTCAAATGTTCAACTAAATTCACATAAGGGATTACTGAAAAGAGCATATATGACAATTTTTTTTCCTACTTCCTGAAACAGAATGTCATCTAGACACAATGTGGGTAATCAGCCCACAGACCAAGGTTGTACTAATAGCAGACTCTCATAGTAATAATAGCTTTGCGTGACGAATTCTATAAATAAGTCATTTCACAATGAGATTCCCACAAGCAATGTAAAGTATAAAAATTCTACCTTTGCATATTTTTTCCTGTTATTTAGTTAAATTTATTTCATTAAGAATAAAACTGATTTTTTTTAAGTATATAACTGATTTTTTAAGACAAACTCTACGTAATCCTATGTTGCAACTAGCAAGTATCATTCAAACCTTTTAAATTATCTTTAATTATGTTAACTACATTCATTTTTGTCTACCTTTACATCTCACAACTTTAATTTTATTGATTCAACCTATCTTAAAGAAAAAATTATTTATTACATAAAATTTAAAAAAGATATTAGCTAATTGATGAGTGCACAAAGGAAATAAGCAAGAAGATTGTATTGCAGAAAAGAGTCTTTAGCAACTGAGAACTATAATTGACTATTTAAATCTGGTTCCAACAATAAGAAAGTGAGATAATTGTTAACATAGATGAACAAAAAGTTAAAGTTAATAGAAGCCTTAAATATGTTGGAACTACTTATAGATGAGTATTAATTATTTTTCTAGTTTTTGTGACAGTCCATTTTGTTCTCTATAAGCATATTCTGTTAATTCATACAATCATCACATCTACTAATTTTAATCATTTCACTGAAAGTGCTTCCATATAATAAATAACTCATCTACTCTTACAACTACAGACTAGCTTCTTTATTTGCATTGATAATTAACGAAATTTCCACCAATGTGAAATCCCGGAGAATGGTCTATTGTATGCAATTTCATTGCTTTCCATGAGGTTATTTTCAGGACTCGAGCTTATGACTTCTACGTCACACGGTAACAACTTTACCGTTGCGTCGCGTCAAGACTCTCCTTCATTAATAATCTAAAAATCATTAACTATTTTGCATCAAATCTGGGCAATGATATGTTTGATTGCTTTTTCCTTGCCCATCCGAATGCAACCTCCCAACCTTTTTAATTCAAGCTTGATTTCGTCATATTTGTGGTTTTTCTGCCCTTTTACTTAAGATCAAATAAACCAATGGTGAATTCAATTTTCTCTCAAATAAACAACAGGCGCTCGTTCCTATATATCCAAATTACAAGCAATGCTAACAAAGTATTAAAGATTGTGTGCACATCTAGGTTTCAATCCATTCTGTAACTACTGCACATGCCTGCATGCATGGAATGTTTTTAAAATGGTCCATCCTACTGCATATCAATATGCAATGCTTGACGAAATGTCATAATTGCATCATCATTTAAGATAGTTGTACCCAACACACTTTAAAATGAGGTATTACACTAAAAAAATGCATATGAGGACAATATAATATTTTTCTTCAATTTTGTGATGGTGTCATTCTATCATGTAATTTTGTTCCTCAGAACCAACGATTTGTATAGCTTTCAGATATCCATTATGTGTTAATATATTGGTTAACTCTTAGAAACTTATTTGCATTTTGTTATCTGTCACGAGGTAAGATACGTTTTACAGATGGGTTTGATTAAATCCTCAAGGACTATTTAAATTATTGTTTTACTGATATTAAAAGCCAACTATTTATGGGGAGGGCATACTTTGTATATGTCCTAAGTGATGGAAATTCATTGTAAAACATGATACAAGCTTAAGATAAGAACTAAATGCAAAAGAAAAATGAATTCGATAATTAACAAGAAATAAGACCCTAGAAAAGCTAGTGGTCAAAGAAAAAAATGTCCCAAATTAAGAAAAAAAAAGACAATGTAAACTAAACCTTACAACCTATTTTAAAGCAAAACAAGGTATAAAACTGATCAGAAAATATGGTCTAGAGGCTCACACTCCAAGAAGGAAAGGCCAGACTTCAGGCCTGATGCTTGGGTCAATTCCCTGAATCACAAGTAAAATTGCTTCAAATTTTTTTTTTTTGGTTAAAATAGACCATACATCTAATATGAGTATTGGAAAGTGACATTATACTAGAGGAGATTCTTACTACAATACGAGCCTTCTTTAAGAATTTAATCCCACCATCACGAAGCTTTCCATCGGAGGTGAAGAAATTGTTCCATTGGTGCCTAGCAAGGGGATGCTTCCTTTTTCTTCGAGACCATGGTGACCTAAGGCTGCCTCTGAAAAACCAGGGCAATGTTATGAAAGGACTAGATGGTGAAGAGGGTAAACAAGTTAATATCTAAAAAGGAATGATGCATTTATTCCCAAATAATAAAAGTTGAATAAATGAACTTACAAAAACATCCAACATTTTTTTTTTCTTACATGAAATTTTAGCCAACTAATTCTCAGATTAGCTACTACCTATCGGCCTTCTTTTGTAACATAACTGACATGGTCAGGAAATGCAATGTATATTCAAATGTCATGTCAATTTCATCTAGTAACTATGGTCTGGTGAAAGGATTGCCCATAATGTCATACATGAAAAATGCTACCAGCTAGAGGGGTGATTGCTAGATAAAGCATGTACTTGAATGAAAATTCTAAGATTTGAGTAGTGGGTGTGAGGAACATCAACAATGACACAAGTGAGAGACTGACGAGCTGTATTATCATATCAGTATCTGATACTAGCATAGTTATATGGAAAACCTCGGTAAACATACTGGTCCTATAAATTTAGGAGAGTAAGACCTGATACAAAATGCCCATGGGTTCCTAAATTCACACAATAGTTACAAAGACAATCAGCCATACTGATCCCTTTTTTTATTATTATTATAATCATTGCCACACAGTGCAGAATTTTTCAGCTATAGACATACTGCATGGAACCATACAGCATCAATCAAGAAAATCTCGATAAGATTGCACAGGCTAAAGATGGCATACAAAAGCTATAATTGTTTCAATGTTTTGACAGGCAATTCCACTCTTATATTCAATCTGATGTTCCCTAGCTGAAAATTTTGCATCCTACTAGACAAGAAAATAATAAAAGTTTTTCCACTTCCAAAAAGACAAAAATAAGGTGCAACCACTAACTAGAAGAAATTGATTATGGATACTCGCATCAACCATGTATCTCTATACACAGGCAGTGCATAGGATAAGACGGAAGCACAAAATGCGGCTCTTTAGTTGAAACTAATAATATTCATTTCAAGAATGGTATATCCCTTTCCTCCTATCTAACTTGTTCAGTGCTTTCATTGTGCAATCCAAACTTGTAAATGGGAAAGAGAAGCTTTGTCTCAAACTCTTGGCAAAAATAATAACATCAAGGCCTTGCTATGCTATGAAATTGTGACTGCTGATAGTTTGTTGGTTAAATTTTAGAGACTTAAGTTTGAGTAATATGAACATGAGCAGAAAGATCAAAGAAATAAGCTACAAGGAATAGCTGAAACCAAAAGCATTGATACTATTCGATAGCGGTCGATGACATCATCACAAAATTATGGGCAAACAAGTTATTCAGGCTGTTTTCCATACACTATACTACTTGAATGCAATAGTACTTGGCATGATGATTCTATTCAGACAACATAAAAGAAAAAGTGTGAGTATCTGAAGGGACAATATAGACAAGTATACAACAGCTCAAAGAGACCAGAAAGAAAAAGGGATGGTAGCTGAGGGGACCAAATAGACAAGTGAACAAGAGTTTTAATATCAACCAAAGTGACCAGAAGTTTGTATTATGTTACATTAAATCAAGTCAGTAGTATTTGCTCTTCTGAAGATTAATGTGCTGAGAACAATAGAAAAAGAAAGAACCACTCTGTAATTATCTGATATAATATTGCTTTGGCAATTCAACAATCAAAATTATGGTATTGTTATGTGATTTAACACTAAACGGGTAAAAACTCCAAACACAAAATTGACATAGCACGGGCATAATATAACAAGATCCATTATACAGGTTGAGCTGACATAGTAGAATGTTTAACTGAATTGACATCTGGGCTCTTTCTGATAAAATTCAGGAAGCACTAGTTGTAATGAACGTTTTTTTTTAAGAAGTTAACAGTTATTATCCCCATAGAGAAAAGAATTCTACTGTTCATCTCAATCTCTCATATAATAAATAGTATGCCCTAAATATCTCGTTAAACGAGGCTAGCGACACTTTCCTACTATTTTTAAGAACAATAACAGCCATCAATCACAATCAATTTCTAGCAAACCCTAGAGGAAGAACATGAAAGTGAGAAGATAATGAAGGAACGAAAGACATTTAGCTATTATCTTCTAGTTTTCTCTAGGTGTACTCGGAGAATGAAGATTTATATTGGAATACAATCGATGTTTCAGAGAAAAATAAGGAGGAACTGAAAAGGCATTGAAGAGAAGTGGAGAAGGGAACTCACCGATCAGGAACAGGTGAGGAGGCAACAATGAGGAGCGATCTGAAATGGATCCAGGACGACTTAGGCGACGACGAAGATGGTGAATACGAAGAAGTATGAGTTCGTCGGAGGGCGTTCATCTACGGCATCCCTCTCACTATCCCTCTCTAATAATCGATTTCTTCCTAACCTGCTACTTGTCGGGACAATAAGGAAGGAAAAAAGTAAGCGCCTTCTGGCTTTGCTTCTTTCTTTTACCTCCGCGTCGAAATGACGAGTGTGGCGGCCAGGGCGAGTCCGGCCATGGCCGTCACACCGACGACGACTACGCCCTCATGCCACCGCCCAGCTACCCCCTCCGCGCTGATCCAGATCCAACCCCCGCCGCCGCCCGCCGCACTGCCGATGAAGCTCCCGATCCCACGTCCCACCCAATTCCAAACCCACATCGATCGATCGCCCGCCCCGCCGTCTCTTCCCGAGGACCACCACTCCCCCCTCCTCCGCCTCCCGATTCCACTCCGAGATCAAGAACAGGGCAAGTCGTGTGATGATGGCAGCGCCATGGCATCGGCAGTGGAGGAGTCTTTAGAGATTCTAGAGAAGGACAACACCTTTCCATATTTTCATTTCAACCCCCATCAAATCGTCTTATTATCAAAACTTTTCCCGAATAATTAATTAAAAACACTTTCAAAATGAATAATTATAAAAATAAAAAAATAAAAGAGAAAACATTAATAAAACAGATATTTTATTTGAAGAGGGATTATTTTTATAGGTTATTTAAAATTAATAAAAAAAATATTTTTAAAACTATTTATTTCTACAAAATGAGAAGAGTTGACCAGGGACATTTTGTAAGCTGCCACTTGGGGGACCCGCAGAAGTCAGAGAGTTGAAAATTTTGACTCGAGTTTGGGTTGCTCGGCCCACACTAAGTTTGAACCGGTTTTTGATCGGGTCTAATGAAATTGTTTGACCAGGTCAAAATTGGAGATTTGAATTCGAACTGTGGATCTGTTGATGGTCAATTTTGTCCCATCCGTTATTTTTAATGCACAATCATTACGGTCGATGAGAGGTGGAGCCTGTTTTTGTCTTCTCCCTTTCTCTCTCTTTAAATAAATAAATACTTAAATTTTTTATTTGACAATTATGAAATCAAATAATTAGGATTTTAAAAATTACAACACGTTTTAAGCATTTTACAATTAAATTAGGTTTTTTTTTATAAAAAAGAAAAGAAAAGAAAAATAGATTGCTAAGGGTGAAACAAACTTTTGCCCTTAAAGGAAGGAAGGCAAAAATAAAATGTTTAACAAACTTTTAAAATTGATAGAATCATTTTTTTTCTAATATAACAGTAAATTAGATTATGAAAATATAATATATATCATTGTGAAAATGATAAGTTGTACAATGATTAAATTATAATTGTGTGCAATACACAGTAATTGGCACCATTCCAAGTTGAAATTGGTCAAAATTTAATCAATCACAGCTGCAAAATAATACATTGTGCGACAATTAATAAGCGACTGTGCACAACCGTTGGCGGTCGTGATTGATCAGAACCATTGTCATTCGAAGTCGTAATTGATCAGATTTCAACTGAATTATGGCTGCTAACATCGCGACCGTTGGCGACCGCGATTGGTCGAATTCCAACTATAATTCGATAGAAATTTGACCAATTACAGTCGCCAATTATCGCAGTGTTATAGTTAACAATTGCAATTGGCTAAATTCGAACCACGATTCGATAAGAATCCGACCGATTGCAACCGTGACATTGAAGGCTACAATTTAATCAGATTTCAACCTCAATTCAATCAAATTTCAATCACAATTGAATAACATTGATATCCTCTAAGATTAAGCTACAGTATCAATGCCAAAGAAATTAATCACCAATCGCCGAAGTCGCATGGCGCCGCCCACAGGCGCGCAACGTACCACAACTGTATTTCACTGACCAAAAATTCCAATTCATGACGCAAAATGAGGCTTTTTGTTTTTGTTTTTTAAAATGAAGATCCATAAACTATAAAAAACCTACAAGGTGCACATATATAATTTGTTAATATGATTGAAGTCACTGGCTGCATACCCAAAAAAATATTATAGTTGTATGACAATGTCACACGATATATAGTATAACAACTGCAACATGCTGTTTGGGTACTTAGATTAGGAATATAGAAGTTTACATACAACAACAACAAAAACAAAAAATAAAAAAGAACTCAATGTTCAATCTGGTAGGCTATTCGAGGGAGACAAAATCCTATAGCGGAAGGGATTGAAGAATGAAGTGGTCATGGACGATAGATGATAGTGATTGGAGCGAAAAAGGAGGTAAACAAGATGGCGGATTCATTCACCGTGATGCAAAAAAAAAAAAAAAAACACTTAAATATACAGGAGCGGTGTAGTCAAGGATGGTTGGTGCTTTGATCGGCGAACATGAAGACAATCACAATGTCAAGCTTTAGACTTGATCCTTGGCACGACGACCAATTAGTTTGCACTGCTCTGGGAGCAAGGAACACAAAGCTTGCCCATCTACATGAAGAAGTTCCCCGTCGATACCACACCTGTTGTTGGTGCCTGCAGCAGGCTTAATCTTCACGGACTTAACCTGCAATACCAGGAACAGGATATGGCAAAGAAAAAAGTGTAGAACTAGAAAAGGGAAAAGAGAATTGTTCTTTCTTTCAGGGGTCTTTTGTTTGTTGATCATATTCAGTATTCCTGGAAGTGAAAATGTTTATTCTAGAATAGCAACTTCATTCTCACTGAACCATTAGCGAAAAAATTGTAGAAGTTTAGTTTACTTCTCTTGGATAAATAGAAAACAAAGGAGTGTTACCATACCTTAACATAGTCAACATATGGGAGGGAAAGATGTCGACCAAACTGAAGATACATAAAAAATCTCAACAACCTCAGCCTTCCACTTCCATTGATTAATAGCAAATCCAAACACTTATCATCGTGCTCTGCTTTTGGAGCAACTACCTGCGAACTTAGGCTCTGAACAGTCTTGCAAGAATGATTACATACCAGGACAGCAAGAAACCGGCCCTTTTTAACAACCCATTTCTCATCTAAGCTTGGAACTAGCTCCTCCATCATCCCTAATTCAATGTCGTCAAGTGGTGGCCCAGGCAGCTCAATGTGTTTCTCAGGTTCCCAGTTTGGCTCAGTGTCCCACTTTGGTTCAGAGTCCCAGATTGGTCCTGGATCAGAAACAGTTGAGGAAATGTCTTCTTTGTCATACAAAGAGGTAGGCGCCCAAGAGCTTTTGGCATCAGTTGTGACAGTTAGACCTGCCCAAGTTCTATCTGTTCTTGGTTTTGATCTGGTCCTCGGCCCATTTGAATTTGAAGATAGGTGAGGCTGGGGATGAAGGACTTCATCAGGTTCAGTCATTTGATTTCTCCCCAAAGATAAACGCTTTGACTTCGGATCAAGTGCTCGTACGAACTCGGATGGCTCACTGCTTGCAGTTGTGCTGCCAGTAGTTTCCAGGCCACCTCCAGGAGTCCTAACTGAATCAATACTAGATAAACTAGAAGCTCTGGTAAGGCCTTCTTTTCTTGATCTCCGCATTATATCCAGATAGAGGTCTGACATGTCAATTTTATGTTGTTCCACTGAACTTTTTGCTTCCGGACTTGCCACCTTAGTATTTGGGAGATATTCCACATCAAAACTGTACTTTGGTAAGCAAAGAAATTTAAGAAACCCAGCCACAAAATAGCGCAAGGGGCCATAGCGTTTCTGGTACTTGTCAGAGAGTTCCAGGACTGCAGATGATTTGAACTCCAAAGTAAGCACAAACAAACATCTCAAAAATAGATTCAAACTTAATTTTATAGATTCAATTGAACGTAGTTTGATTCAGTCAGTATATGAATGAAAATAACATTACGTATTAACTAATGGAGATGCTAACAGATGATCCCTCTGCAAAAGTTCTAGCTTCATACTAGAATGTCTTCGAGTGATCTATGATTATTCTAGTTGAACAATCCTTCCGCACAATATTTTAGAGAAATGCTTTTCGATGTATTATGTTGAAAACTGAGCAGAGAGTTAAAAAAACAGGACAGCCCGGTGCATGAAGCTCCCGTCATATGGGGTCCCAGAGAAGGATCCATTGTATACAGCCTTACTTTGCCTTTTTTTTTTTTTTTTTAAGTTATTCCAGAATTTGAACTCGTGACCTTTACATCACAAAGCAGCAACTTTGTACCAAGGCTCTCCTTCTAAACTGAGCAGAGAGCTATAAACCATATATCTAATTTTGGTTTGAATATTTAAGGTTCAGTTCCAGTCCCAGATAAAGACTTAAATAAAATACATAGACTGATTCAAATCAAGTTAACAGTTAAGGTAAGGAGGATCTCCAGAATACAATAGAGATAACACATTTCAAAAGAGGTAAATTTTGGTACTACCAACATCATTATGTCACAGCTGAATGCTTAAGGATTGTCTGCATGGAAGCATAGCCTATAGATTGCCCAAAGGGCAAGAGCTATTGGAGCATGATCAATTGTACAAGAATATTACGAAAATAAAATATAGAAAGCAAACCAAATTCATGAAGTTACCATCACTCAGGAAGCCAAAGTATGAAACAGTTGTTCCAAAATGAGTGATGCCATTCTGGATCCATTTCACAGTAAGAACATCAGTGGCAGTGAGACCACCCTGTAATTATGACAATTAATGGTATAAGTTGATAAGATAAAGAAACCAATTTTAACAATAGTTAAACAATAAAATAATAATAACCTAGAATACTATAACTTGAATCAATTCTATATTTCTCATATTCTTTTTGTACCATTAACCTTGATTGAATCAAAATATTAAACCCACTGTTGAAAATTATGCTAAAACTATTTCAAAGGAACACTTAACTAACAAACCAGACGGCCTTCAGTTATTCTTGAAAATACTATTTTAATGAAACAACAAAACTCTTCACTATTGAAAATAATTTACATTTAACTTTTTGAACTGTTCTTAGCTATCAATCATTACACGTTTATTTATTCAATGAAACAACAAAATTCTTCCCAAAAATGTCAATTGACCACACCTGCCCTCTTATGACTGTACCCTCACCCTCTTCCTTTACAATCGTGTCATTAACTTGTCTCAATTGGCACCCTTTTCAGTCAATATCAACTGAGACAGATGGTGTGGAGCTGTATTACTACAATGCCTGATATAGTGTCAATTTTGGTTAACCAACAAAACAAGATGTTTCGCCATGCAGACTGAAACAACACGACATTTGAGTCCTTGGGTAAAACTACCTGTACAATTTTTGAGAATTCACCAGAAAACTTTTTCTTAATAAATTTTTCATAATCTTCTGGGCACTGCATGCTAACAGAGTTGATAAAAGCCAACACAATTTTTGTTTCCATTTTTTGTTATTACCATGATAATTATCAGCGGTACCTTGACAATAGCCATTGCAGCTGAGATGGGATCTCTCACTCCCAAAACAGTCCAAATAAATGAATTATCAGAACCAGCAGGAATCACACCTATAGGCATGGAAATTGCTTCCTGTTGATTTTCTCTAGTTAGAAGCCCATTGAGAACCTGTGCCATCACAAAACTATGCATTTAGAAAGAATAAATACTTGGTTAAATATCAACGTTGCAGCAAGTTATCTATTTGCAACTTATGCATCGCCAGGTAGAGAAAATGGCTCTGCAAGATTTTAAGCAAAAAAGGCAATATTAAGAAGGGGAAAACTAAGGGTATTCATATGTGATCTAAGAGTAACTGAAAGATAGTTTAGGCATAGATCATTCAGCTGAGAGTACCATATCTATATCCAATGCTTATGCTAAATGCATGCATGAAAAGGATGAAGGCAGAATGCTTTAAGCATCAATGTTTGTGTCATGGACCTACACTCAAATGTAAAAAATCACCTAATACAAAGGACCCACTTGTAATTTTACAAGTGTACAAGTGATGAACAATATAGATAGGTAAAGGTACCACCTAGTATCATGATCTATAAAAGTTTCCCATTAATGTTAACATGGTACAAAAGCAATCCCATCATGGTTGTAATACTAGATTTTTGCCTTCCCTCATTACAGCATGTTGTCCTTGTGTGTGTGAGATAATTTCAGGCACCAAGAACCAAATCGTCGTCTCCTTCTCCCTTCCTTTGCAAACGAGTAGCAAGCTGCTTGGATCATGTCCCATGTCTGTTATCTCCACAACTCCAAGATCCAGCCACAAGGAGAGCAAAGGACCAAACTCATACACATCCTTGAGCGCACTGTCTCCTACTGTATTGTCCAACACCATATACTACATCACTCATGCCTCCTTGCAACAATTGTTCACCACTCGATTGCTGCATGGAACTTCTCATCAGTACTGCACATCCTTGAGTTCACTGACTCCTCTAATAAGTGAGTGGGGGTGCCCAGAGAATGCAAATGCACCACAATTGAAAATCCCTCGAGTCATGAACAGTTGGACCAAATCCTTGTCATCTCCATCATTCGATTTCTATAGTTGGTGACTAACCGTACCTCAATTATCATCAAGAGTGTTTGATCTATTGATTTGGGTTATATAAAAACCTGCAACCAAATCATTCTATGAATTTCCTATGTTTTTTTTTATAAAAGAAATAGTTCTCATAATGTCTTGTTTGGTGAATTCTCTAGAGCTCCACTCAATTCAAAATGTTCAATGCCTCAACACTTTGATACATCTCGACTACCATTTTGATACAAACTAACACTATTTTTCAAGCCTTTTTAGCACCATGATGATTATAATGGAGTAGAAGATCAAAAATCTCGACTACCACTCGTATGCATGATCACCAAGAGGTAATCCTAAGAATTCTAAGGTATCATAACAATGCTCCAAAGAAAGTTTCTTATTTTGATGAGATCATCTCCAAATTGTGGGGTACACTAATATTGATTGGTAGGATGATATTATTGGATATGACCTAATAACACAACATAACCCAATTAGATAAAAACATGGTCAACAAAGACAAAGCCAGAAATGACAAGCATAACACAAACATATAAATAAGAAGAAAAAAATTAATCCATTTACAAAATTAAATCAATTTTTTAGAATTTTAATGACTTTTAATGTTACATATTTTATTGTATTAGAAGGTTTTATTAATATTAAATCATGTAAAATTAATTTGTATATTATTTTATATAAGTTTATATTGACATGGTTAAAACAACACAACTTAAATTTCCACCCCTACTGATTGGAAAAGCTCTCCTACAAAGAAATGATCAAATGTTTTTCTGAGAAGTAATCCTGTAGAAGAGTAAGAAGCACATTTTGTAGCTAGATCAAGTGCAAGGACAAGGTATCTGATTATGGCACTACCATGTGAGCTCATTTGGACAAAATAAGTAAAAATGATTTGAAACAAGCTCCCAAAAAACTTATAAAATTGTATTTTAATAATCAAGTTGCCATGCATATAGCCTATAGTCCTATAGTCTAGTTTCTATAAGAAGACAACATATATAGAGATTGATTGACTCTTCATTTTAAAGAGTGAAATCCAATAAAATTGTCAATTGTTTCTTAAGATCCAATAATAGCTAGCAAATTACAAACCAAGCCCTTAAGAAGTTCTAGGTGTGAGAATATTTATAAAAAATGAGTTTCAATAATATATTTGAATTAACCTGAGGGGAGTATTTTGGACCTAGGAACTCAAATGAAAAAAACCACTTAGTACTAAGGATCGACTTTTAATTTTTATATTGAAGAAAACATACATTGGTAGAGGGAAGTACCTAGGGTCATGACCCCGTAATACTTCCCATTAATGTTAACATTTTGCAACTTACAAAGTAAGTAGATTTGATCATTTGAGAGGCATGCATATATTAGAGAAAGAATATTGGTTAGAAAATAAATAAAGTTTACAATAAAAACATTGTGAAAAAATTAGAAGGCGGTTAATGCATCGAACACATATACATGTAAATTTAGTTATCTTACAACCTTCGAGATTTGTCACAAGAAATGCCTAGTCTATAATAAGAAACTAATATGTTGTCTTTGCACATTCTTTTTCTGAAATCGTGGAAACATACTAGGAAATTATCAAACAAGCTAAATTTCAGCTTAAATATCTTTAAAGGTGGGTGAAGTGATGCCAAAAAGCTGAAAATTTCTCAATTCATTTGCATATGATTTTATCCTGAGAAATCTAGTAAATATGCATGAGAATATTTAAATGTATTTGGTGGTTCTATGGACCAGATTCCACATGCTGATTTGGTTCCTCATAATGAATCTAGCATACTGATTTATTTTATTCATCTTCTCAATCAGTAAACTCTTTATTTTGGTATTAAACTTGGCATTGGGCATTAGCAGAATTTTCCAGCAAATATTTTAACACCATTTTTTATTATCCAAAACCACAAACACTTGTTTGTAGACAAATTAAGCACTATAGAATTAGCTTGCACCCCAAACAATTGCACTATAACACAGGCATTCAAATATGAATAATTCTCTCAGCTCCCAACAATAAACGTGCAATCATTTCCCTGAACTTAGTTGAAGCAGCGACCTCCAGTTTGACTCATTTCTAATTGAACATGACCCCAATTCCCACATCCAGCCCATTCACCACCACCACCACCAACAACAACAACCAAGTCTTATCCCACTAGGTGGGGTCAGCTATATGGATCCTTCGTCATCTATATTTAAATAAATTTTATCTTGTTTTATTGTTGCTAACCAAGTTTTTTTGGTCTTCCTTTTCCACGTTTGATGTGTGTATTTATCATACTTTCACATCGCCTAACTGGAGTATTTATTGGCCGTCTAAGTACATGTTCATACCACCTCAAACGTGTTTCTCGGAGTTTTCCCTCAATAGATGTAACTCCGACTTTCTCTCTAATGTTCTCATTTCTTATTATGTCCATCCTCGTATATCCACACATCCATTTTAACATCCTTATCTTTGCAACTCTCATTTTCTGCTCATGTGCTCAAGTTATAGATCAACATTCAGTTACATATAACATAATAGGTCTAATCGTCATTTTGTAAAACTTCCCTTTAAGTTTTAGAGGCTCTTTACGATCACATAAAACACCCGACGCTCTCCTCTATTTTAACCATCCTGCTTATATTCTATGTAAAACATCTCTCGCAATTCTTCCATCGTCTTGCAAAAATGATCCTAAATCCTTAAAGGTCTCAGTTCCTGACAATTCGTCATCTCCTATCTTAATACTTGTCTCATTTTGTCTAATATTGCTAAACTTAAACTCCATATATTCTGTCTTTACTCTACTAAGCCTAAAACCTTTCACTTCTAATGTTTCCCGCCAAGATTCTAATTTAGCATTTACACCTTCACGTGTCTCATCTATCAAAACAATATCATCTGCAAACAACATACACCACGATACTTTATCTTGAATGTGTCCAGTGAGTTCATCCATAAGTAGTGTAAAAAGATAGGGACTTAGAGCTGATCCTTGAT
>JBAMHZ010000072.1:3365955-3379001 GCA_037177395.1 Alpinia galanga
GGAACCCAAAAGCTACCAACCGAGGAATAAGAGAAAGGAGGGATGGGTCTCTCTCGTGCGCGCGGAGATGACAAGAGGGGCAACGCGACCGGGAGAGAGAGTCGGGCTTTTCGCAAAATCGAGGGTGGGTTTTAGAAGAGGTTCCCTTCAACTCAATTAAACCCGGCCAGCTACATCACGCCCATGAGATCTAATCTGGTTCAAATCGGGTCAGTTAAAAAGGCCTTAATTTAGGTCCGATAAAAGCCCAATTCAAGAGGCTTTGATTTCTTAAATGATACTAATTCTATTTGTCTGAGAGGATACAATTAAAACTGCGTTTGATAGTAATGAAATATATAATATAATGTAATAAAATGTGTATTATATTACTATATTTGATTATGATTTATAATATAATTTTTTATTACAAAAACGATTACATTCGATTGTTTAATATTCATTCTTACCGTTGTCTTCGCCGCCGCCACAAAGACAAGCAAGCAAACATTCCAAGTAAATTAGATGACCTAGTTGTGTCAAGGCGGAGCCAAGTGACCTAGTCGGACAGAATGGTGACCCGATTGGAACAACTAAACTAGTCTTATAAACAAATCATGCTGGATAAGAAGTTCCCGTTGGTATATTGATTAAGCTGAACAATTTCATTGAAGAAGATAACAAACTATTAGATTATTTTGCTTCATTCTTTCTGTTTTCCATGGATGTTCAGCATTGCCAAAGGAACCAACACCAAAAGAACAGAAAAGAGACCCTTTATGGCATGCTCTTTAATGTGATATCAATTCATTGCGAAGGTACAAGGAGCCATGGCTGCCACTTGAATCATCAGCTGAGCCGAGCAAGTCCTCGGCTCTTCTACTGCATAGCATAGTTAGAGAGGGTCCATGAGAAGTGGAATTCGCATGCCATTAGGGTTTCATTGGGCATGTTTCATCCTTTACATTTAGGAAATGAAAGTTCAGTCACCCAAAATGCACAGGGGTTGCCTCATGCTAAGTTCTGCTCGCAACTTGGGAAAAAGTTGTAGATCATTGCTTGCCCCCAGAACACTCTGCAACCAGAAAAAAAGAAAAAGAAAAAAAGACTTTCAGACAACAATAGCAGTAAGAGCATATCATCGTTAAACTGTGTTTATCCTAATTATTTGAGGTCGGTTGCAAGAATCATATCGACTCAGAGACCTACATGCAAATCTATATCACTCAGTAATCTAGCAATTGGAGCACATATAATGTGGGAAAATTTGGTTTTCATGTAAATGTAAATTGGCAGGATTTTTCTCACTCAGATAAGAATTGTTCGTCGAACTGAGACAGTTAAACAGCAAACATTCTTACCAAGGTAACAATAATCAATGCCCAACAGAACTACAGGTTAGTCCAACATGGGTATTATGTCATCAGATGTTATGAGATCATGGTTCCGTTTTGATCAAAATTAGTTCTCGACAAGTTTGTGAGAGAAGCCAAATGAAGTCGTTTATTAAGAATAATGATAAGGTTTGTAAATAATCAAATATGAAAAAAAGCCAATTGTGCAAAGCGAGAAGACTACGACATCCTTGTAAAAGTTACTGGCAAAAAGTGCAGTCAAACTAATAAGTTTGAGAATGAAACTTGGAAAAAGAAGGGAGATTATTACCAAAGCAGCAAGGTGAGCTTCCTGTAAAATATTTCCATCGACCTCCAGCCTAGCAATTGGAAATTCTGGAATGTGTCCTGATTGCTTCTTACCAAGCAGGTTACCAGGTCCACGAAGTAGAAGGTCAGCGTTTGCTAGGAAAAATCCATCCGATGATCTTTCAAGAACTTTCAAACGATCCAGAGCACCAGAAGTGGAAGACAAGAAGATGCATTTAGCTTTCCTTTCTCCTCTCCCAACTCGTCCTCTAAGCTGATGCAACTGAGCAATTCCAAACTTATCAGCATTCATAACCACCATCATAGAAGCGTCTGGGATATCAACACCAATCTCGATGACTTGTGTGGCAAGGAGTATACGAGTTTCTCCAGATCTAAATTGCCTCAGTGCATCAGTTTTTTGATCACTTGTCATGCGCCCATGCAGCAAGCCACATTGGTAACCTTTAAACTTTTCTGATATTGACTCAAATTCAACAGTGGCAGCTCGAAGCATGGGCAATTGCTCAGACTTTGTGATCACTGGATAAACAAGATAAACTTTTCCACTTCCTGTTAACTCATCTCTCATCATCTGAATAGATAAGCAATTTGCTTCAACAAAAACATTTTTAAAAAGTGATAGATCATTTTCTTCACCACAAAATAGCATGTTAATGAATCTGATATCTTAGGAGCACAGTAGAGGAAAATTAAGGCATCTCAAATAAAATTCAATGGTCGATATCAATGTTAATTGCAACATCATAATAAAATTTGTTTGCTTACTTATCTTTTATATTCCATTAGCTTTTCTTTCAGCAAATTGAAATCTTCTCTTACAGTACATCAGGACATGAAGAAACATACCAAGCCAATCATAGTATTCAATATCACGATCAAACATTTTTTTTCTCTTTATAGAACTTTGTGTCCATTGTTGGATGTCAAGTTTGCAATAAAGTAGATAGAACTACATCCCAATTAATTAAAAAAAAATGAGGTGCATTCAATTGAAAATCAATATAGAAAGGTCTTGAATTTTTTTAAAAAAAAAGGAAAAGAAAAATGACTTGACCAGATCAGCAAAAAAACCAAGACAATCCATTGCAGCCATACTGCAAAATGTCAAGTAAAAGTAAATCACAAGCATGAAGCTCCTGTTAATACATGGTCTCAAAAAAGGGTCGGACCATATTGGATCTATTGTATACAGTCTTACCTTGCATTGCAAGAGGCTATTTTCACGACTCAAACACGTGACCTCAATGTCACACGATGATAACTTTACCGTTACACTAAGATCCCCCTTCAGAAGTAAACCACAAAACATTATATTGATTTTGAACTAAATGAAACAAACATAAGTTCATATTTCCCTGTGTATGTGTGTTTGTTTAAGAATTAACTATTAGAACCCAGATTTGTGACCCATAGAGGTGTGTGTCATCTGTGAAGAAAAATATATGAAAATGCATTCCTTCGGGCACAAAGATGAGCTACCTCATGGTGCTATGATTCAAAATACGCAAGGCCATAATAGTGAGTTCTAGCAACAAAAAAAACTAAGTAAATAATAATTTATCTGTGTCTGCTTTTAAGAAAATGGAATCCACTCGTGCAGACATGTCAAATACAGCTATAGCTGATCGACCAAGATCAGAAGAGTAATATTACCTGAAATACCTTCTCGAAACCTATCTCGTTCCCTTCAAATGCAAAGGTCTGCACAGGTTCACGTCCTGGGGGCATATCAGTGATCTATAATGGGGAAACATCAGAGGACTGGACAACTAGCCAAAACTAAAATGCACTAGAACTGGAAGATCTAGAATCTGAATTATGATAAATAGTTAAAATATATATAAGCTCTGTACTAAAAACTTGAAACTGGACGATCTTTCTACAACTTCAGCGAGGTGTGATAATGTAACCTTATTTTGCATTACTAGATAAATGCTCCAGAAATATATATCTTATTTCATATGTGTTCTCTTAAGATGGTAGTACGGCAAGTTGGAAGGCAAAATATAGAGTCGTGTCCTTAGCAATATGCAAGTCTCTATGTTAAGCATCTAATGACCAAGCTAGGACATGCCCTTGTAGAATTGATAAAGCTTTACTAAGACAATCAAATTGCAATGGATAAAGATCAAATATCATGTTGTATGAAAAGACAAATTGTTCTCACAATCAATTAGCAATTTGTTAATCAAATTTTTAAGACAGCATAAAGCTAAACATATTTGTAACTAGTTGAGTTGGAGCATTATAAGGTTAGATGTGTAAAGAGTCTATCTATAAATATGTAAGGATAATCGACCTACTTGTAGGATATCTTATTCAATGACATTTATATATAATTAGAGGAGGGTTATCTAGGGAATTTTATTTGAAATAATTCCCCTTGTTAGTCATAACAATCAAACGATGATAACATTAGTTGGAAAGTGTCACTTTTAGTTGTAAAAAATTTGGGAGAAAATAATTGAGCTTCAATCAGCCAAAATAAACATTTTGATTTTTCATCTTTTCAACTTTTCATTTCTGAGCTTCCAAGATAGTTCTGAACAATCATATAAAGAAAGCAGACAATCTATTACATCCTTATTCAAGGATTTGCAAGACAACCAAAATAATGAATCAATTTGATATAACAATGTAATCGGGAAGGGATAGGATCATTCATGAATAAGAAGAAAGAACAACTGGATTTGTGTACTTGAGTTAATGACATATCCCCGTATAGAGCCAAAGCCAATGTTCTTGGAATAGGAGTGGCCGACATTGCCAGAACATGTGGAGCCATATAGGCTTTCTCTTCGACAAAATCATCCAAATTTCTCCAATTCAATTTTATGCCTCGGGAATCAGAATATAACTGTTAAAAAAACATATAGGGTCATAAGCAGGATTTCAATTTCTTTTCAAGTCATAGCCATTAGTGCATATCATAAGTTGTGGAAGAGAAATAGTATTCCTTTGAAAAAGCAAATAAATCTATTCATGCTGAGTAAGCTTGCCCCACCATATCAAATAAGTTTACACTCTTGACCAACACAATCTGCAGATATCAAAGAAGGTAACACAAAAAGTTGGGACATGTAACTAATAAAACTTTAAGTGACTGCAGGAACTTTGGTGCAGCAATAAATAACAATCACTATACCAGAAAATAGAAAATGAAAACATAATAAGAATCTGCAAGGGATCACGACATAGTTAATAAGAATGGAAAGGGAGAATAGTAAGAACAAAGAAATGAGAAGTAAAAGGTACAAGTTCTTTGATGTTTAAAATGCAAAGAAGATATTTTACTCATCTTTCATAGAGCTGATTCTGAAATCAAAAAGCACCAAGGAAAAAACTCAATGCTAACAAGATATACTAATGTCTTAGAAATAGCCACAGTACTCACTTGTAGATATATAAGAAAAACACAGCTTTAGCTTGTCCATTGAATACCATACTATGGCATGGACCTTAGTAACTCAAAATAAGATTGATCTTGAAGAAAATTTAAATAGGTTAGATATATTACTTGTAGAAAGAGGTAGATTGGTGTTTAAACAAATGCTGAGTAGAATTAAAAAGAAAAACATTAAATGTCCTAGCTACCAAGACAACAACAAATTAAGGCTACAGATTTCAAATGTATGCTATCAAGTAGTGGTCAAGCGACCTTCCCCTTGGAGGACCAATGTTAAAATTCTTTCGATCTTACAAATGGTCATTTTTCATGAGTGCCTTTTCCCTCTTAGAGTAATGTCAGGTTGCGTTGAGGTATACACTCCCAAATTCTTTGCAGATATTCAATATGAATAACAGATGATATATAGTGCATCCATCTTTTGCATGTATTTCCTAACTTAAGAAACATGGTAAAATATCTTCTTTATGTTCACTTCTACAAGTTCATTGAGCCATTCTCTATATTGTTTCAATATAAAATAACCTGCAATATAGCAGAATTTGATTTATCCCATATAATGTTGACCGAGATTTACCTTCCAGAAACTACAAGTTCCGATTGTCTACACCGTTCACCTACTAAACCCTTTAACAGGTTCCTCGATTTCAGTTCACATTCAAATAAGCCCCATCCTACTGTTAGCATTATTGCACTTGAAACAATTGTCCTTTAAGTTTACAACTGATCCTAAAGGAAGCAGAAAGGACGGCACAAAAAAAGCTCCTAGGAAATAAAGATGCTAATGTATAATCAACTGAGAAAATAAAAGATGCAAGGATGTTAAAGATGGACAGAGGAAGAAACAAATAATCAATTTAGTAGTGGACTTGCTAGGATATATTTCTAAGCCACTATAAAATACTGCAATAGAAACAGAGAAGCATAGACAAATGTTCGTATTGAGAGAAGCTGAATGCAGAATGCAGAGAGAAAAGGATGCCCAGTGAGGAGGAAAATAAAAATACCTTACTGTTAAACTTTCCTCGTTGGATGACACCAAATCGATGCTGCTCATCAATGACTGTAAGACGTAAAGCATAAAACTCAACCTTCTCAGCTATTAAGCTGTGAGTTCCAATAACCATTGATATTTCTCCTGTCTGGAGACCCTGCTAATCACCAAGAATTAAATATTATGATATTTAGCTAAACCAGGAGGCAAATATGTAATAAGTAAGCACATGCCTTACGGATGGAACGCGACTGTTTTATGGATGTAGAACCGGTTAGTAAGGCAATAGAAGGTTTACAATCAGGCTGCCCAATATTCTCCAACAAAGAAAGCAAAAGCTCATAATGCTGGACAGCAAGCAACTCAGTTGGAACCATAAAGGCAACCTAATCAAAATTTAGGGTATTAGATTGTGAATATTCTCAATCTTATTAAAAGAAGGCAGTGGATTTACAAAAACCAGTATCTTAATGATCACAATAGCAAGTTCTAATGTATCAAACCTGAAACCCAGAGCTGATAACTTCCATACAAGCCAGAAATGCAACAATAGTTTTCCCACAGCCGACGTCTCCCTGTAAAAGAAACTTATCTTTTCATTGTTACTCAAGTTATGAGTAGATGAAGCTTGTTGGTACAGTCCGGTTCAGGAACTATTAGGTCTAAAGGCAAAATACAAAAAATAGCCAACAGTTTAAGGACAAACTAGGACAGTACATGTTAATACTGCTGTTCAATTCCAAATTACTAATGTATTCATATACTTCAAGTTACTACTGTAATGACACATTTAATGCTCTATTTTTTATTAAGAATATTTGTCAGTCAGTGCACTTCATCAATAAGCCTACAGATTGTTAAAGAATGAAAAATGCATCATGCATTATCAAATAGAAATTTCCTGCTAATAATATCTACCAAAACATTGATGCAGAAAACATCCTACTCTAATGCCATTCTGGATAGGCTTTTAATCAAAATCCAAACTGGGTTGCAAAAGCTGTCCTCCGTTAAAATACTCAAGTTTCTTTATCTATCAAGAAAGGTTTGCCTAATGTTAAAACCTTATGTTATTTTTGATTTACAAGATTCTAGCATGTACCTTGTTTGTTCAATGAAAATTGGCTCAGGTCAGATTTTTTTTTTTTCTTTACAGATTGCTTAATTACAGTTTTTCCCATTAAGTCAATATTTTAAAACATGATATCTGACATTAAATACCAAATTCTTGACCTTGATAAATTCCTAAAGATCCTGAATGCTCAGTGTATTGCTAGGAATTTTTGTCCACTCCAAAATTTGTGCATGGCAGTATGAAGAATACAACAATAATAACAATTAAAGTCAGAGAAAAATATTTATGTTAAATACAATAAAAGACAACCTGTAGAAGTCTGTTCATGGAAACTGGCCTCTTAAGATCCCAAAAAATTTCTGAAACAGCATTTTGCTGGCTGGGGGTAAGTGAATAGGGAAGAGCTCTTAACAATTTCTTGGTAAGTTCAGACCAATCCTCAACACAAACAGAGTTCAATTCATGGTTTTTACATTTTTCCAGCAACCTTTCCTTCTCAATTGGTGTTGCAAGTGCGTCAACCATCTGAAATAGTTTTCCTAGCTGCAACATAAATCCGCCCAAATGCTAATGTATTTAGAAAAGCAGTGTCCAACTACCACTTGAATCTTTTGAGGAGATAAAATCCAATTCACAAACAGAGAAAACTATTGCAGTTGAACCCAAATATAAAGAAACCACAGAGGTCAGAACTCAGCACATCAGTAGCAAAGTAAAAAAAATGTTTTACTAAAAAAGAGCAAATCATGTTAAGAGTTATGTGGCATATGTTCACACACACAAACACACACCCTGCACGCACACAAGCAAGCACGTGTATGTGCGCACACACACACACATTGGGAGAGAGAAAGAAAGAGATAGTTTGACCCTTAACTGGTTTGCACCTAAAACATCTCATTTCAACTAGAGAAGAATTCATATTGTTCTCACACTCACTCACAGACACATACACATGCAAACACAGACACACACATACACGCACGCACACGCGCGCACACACACTGGGAGAGAGAAAGAAAGAGATATTTTGACCCTTAACTTGTTAGCACCTAAAACAGCTCATTTCAACTAGGGAAGAATTCATATTGTTCTTGCACTTACAAATCCAATGATACTCTTACTTGTTCAAACGTTAAATTTTTACCTCTTAAACAAAAATTTGAAAGATAAATTCATGAAGACTCCATTAAGGTGGTCTAAAGCAAACCACCTTGATGGATATAGGAAAGTAAGATGGTTGAGGGAGGATATAAGTGTGTTTTCGGGAGAATGAGGAACACATTAGTGTGGACCAAAACACCTTGATGGACCTAAGATGGACAGGTAGTTGAGGTGAGATTATGGATGGGTTCATAGAAGCACCAAGAGCACATTGGTGGTTTGACCTCAGCCATTTGACCTTCTCAGATCCATCAAAGTGGTTTGACTCAAACTACGTTGATGGCCCATAACAGCCCATTCCAACTCAAAAAATAAAAAGACAAAGAAGATCTAACTCTCAAGAATGTAATGGTGCACTTATTTGTCCAAAATAATAAACTTTTGACTTTCAAGAAATGAGAGTTGTGTGAACTTGAAAAGAAACATACAAGGTGCACCCTTTAGCAATTTCCTAAATTTGGGTGTACCAACAGCAAAATTTGCCAAAGCACTTTGGTAACCTGCATAAATGTAAGTTGCCAAATCTCATGCAATGGCACCAGCATCCAAGCCACTATGGAAGCTCTATATGCTATGATCATGAACAGTCATCCAAGATTTATAAGGAACATTAGACAGTCTAATTTGTCTAATGTGTCATGCAGAGTCAATGAGAGAGAGAGAGTACAACTGAAACATTTGTGTGACATATGATATAGATGTCATTTTCCCCCCTTCTTTGAAATAATATGATACAGATAATAAATTTCGTATTTTAATTTAATTTCAAGAGTCCTACTATGGTCATTAAATTATTAACAAAGGGTGTCCCAAAGTTATGGAGGCAATAGCTGAAAGGAAAGTCAAGGAGCATGCACTTGGAGCTTCCATAAGATGCAGTTACTATAAAACAAAGAATATACCTGAAGATAAAAGAATTCGTCAAATATTAATCTTCTCCGAGCGAACCCAGCCTCATTTAAGCTCATTGGCTGATGGATACCCATATAGGCCTGCACTTTGTGATGAAGAAATGTCAGATGATACACTTTTAGTCTAGAAATGATAAATTGTGTCAAGAAACATAATGCAAGAAGTAAAGGAAACAACTAACCCAATTGCTATCTGCTTGGTCTCTTGACCCATGTGTAAGAGTCAACAAGTTAGTGTGTATTGTATTTTACTTTCTAGCAGACATCATGTGTTAGCATGTCTATATTAGTGCCTACTTGACTGAGCCATGTATAAGATTGGAACAACCATTTAGTGTACATTTTATTTTACTTTCCAGTTGATACCATTTATTGCAGCTATGTATGCTGCACAAGGAATTAAGTGCTGGACCATGTTGTATGCCAGGAATCAGAAAAAGAAGAAGAAAAATTGAGAAATGATAACATGAACCAGAAAAAAGCAAAAAAAAAAAAAAAAAAAACTTTTAGCATGTACTAGTGGAGAAAGAGAAGTGGCAGCTACACATAAGCAGGGGAAAAAAAGCATAGTAGCAATAGGTGGGCAGAAGATCAGAAAGAGGGGAGGGAGGGTGAAAGAAGAAAAAATTTGAAAAAAGATGACATAGGAAAGAGAGAAAGATTTAAAGAAAAACAAATATAAACTGCCTTCACAGACCAGTAACTGGTCTGACTGGTACAAAAGAAATATAACTTCTGCCGAGTGCAAGCCAGCACAATCCTTTATCAAAGGGGATTTGAAACACTGTTTTCTTATTAATAATTATCTTGGAAACCTAAAAGTACCTATTTTTTTAAGTTACATAAATTCTTAAGACACAAGAAGATGTGACATTATCAATTTTTCTGCAGTATTTGATATGCTGGGTATCACACATCAAATTGCTCCAAAATATTGTATTCAGAATACTTGTTTGAAAAATTTGTTAGATGCAGAAACTTCCAGAGTGATTGAATGTCTTTCCATACCCCAACAACCCGAACACAAAAACCAAGCCTATCCATCCCCTGCTAAGTCCCAACTGGACTTACCTACAAGTAACCAAAGAAACATTTAAATCAAAAAAATTGTCGACTGTCAACAAAATCACTTTTAATCATTCCTAAAATCAGCCTTTCACAACACATTTTTAAAGTCGGTAAAGATAGCATAATGCTAAATTGTAGTCCAATCACATCACCTTCCAGAAAAAATGTTAAGGTACCATAAAAAGTACGAGTCAATAATGAAAACTTCAATTTTTACAGTGAAATGACTAAGTAAGCAAGTTCAGAATTGAAAAGAATATAGAGAGAAGTTGCTTACATCACGCAAGTTAAGTAAGTTGAACTCCCTGAGAATCTCATCGGGCATGGGATCCATGCTGGCAGTCAAAATCTTCAAGACTCTGCATATCTAAGATAAATGTATTACACGCTATGGCATATTCATCAGACTTTGACAATTACTATAAAAAATGATTTAAAAGAACAGGTCATTGTAGCAGTATAATCTTATATTAAGTTAAATGGAGGATAAGTTCTGCCGACCCCATCTAGTGGGGGATAAAGCTTAGTAGTTGTTGTTGTTGTTGTGGTTGGAGGAGGATAAGTTCTATGCAACATGCTCCAAATAGGGCAATCTGGGACTAACAGCTTATTGTAGTGTCACTATAGAGAAAATTATATAAGAACTTAAAATGTGTAATGTTGACTGCAAGAAATCCATAAACTATAGGCCCAGAATCAGCATTTTGGGAAAGTCAAACTGAAAATTGCACTGTTATTTGAAAGTTTGACACTGAAGAAGCTAATCAGGGAATTATGGGGGATTGATACCCTAGGTAGCCTCCTCTACTTTATTTGTATTCATTTTATAACATTGCCATCTACCCTTTCTAATATATACTATTTACAATGGGATCTCTAACATATTTACAATTAAGTCTACAACACTCCCCCAAGTGTATCCAAAGATATTATTCGACCTCAGCTTGTTACATATATATTTAATTTGAAGATACTGAAAGGATTTGATTAGCAGATCATTTAATTAATCATCTAATTTTATTAGAGCTAACGAATAAGGTGACAATTTCATTGGATTTCCCTCAGATGAAACTATTACTTTTGACCTCCAATGGAATACTGGATTAGAAGGTACATATATGGACATAGCAACTTCATTGCCCAGTATTAGGAACTATTACATTCCATATATAATTTTATCTGTGAGAACGAGCTCACATATGATGTGAGAGTATATTACAACATTGATTAATATATGTTGTTATTTTTTGTAGAATAAACGTTGACCTTTCCTGAAATTATCAACATCAACCTGTGTTTATCCCAAGTATTTGGAACCAATGCTACATAAATCTTAACCCATGTCTACCCAAACTATTTGAAGTTAGCTATGTAAATCTTATTCCTATATTGAGCTCTACATAAAGCTATATAAGAAATACTTCTCAAATAATCAATTTATCGTCTTTGAACATTTTCACGGTATCTTCACCTCTCTTTTTTTCATTTAATAGTCTATTAGAGCTATGCCTAATTTCTCTTAACTATTAATAATAAATTCACACATCCACCTTAGCATTTCCATTTCTTCCAAATATTAATTCGTTATGGTCCAAGGATAACCATAAAGTAGCATGCACTATACCATAATCTTATAAACTTCTCCTTTTAACCAACAGAAACAGGGCAATCACACAAAACTTCAAAGTTTCCACTCAACGGCCCCTTTTTTATTCTATTACCTTGATCAACATTCTTTTCTTATTGAACAAGAAATCCAAGATATCTAAAAGTCTTGATTACAAAAGATTCCATGTTCAACTATTTTAACTATTTCATTAATTCTTTTATATTCATGAGATTACATTTCAAATATTCAATTTTGGTTCTACCTATTTTATGCCTCTTAGTTTCAAAATGTTTTTCTACCCAAATCAAACTTCGAATTACAATAGTTATACGCTCATCAATTAACACAACATTGCAAATAACATAAACCAAAGAGTTGGTATCTTGAATATGATTGTTAGTTGACCCTTGGTAAATCTTACATTACCATACATATCATTTATCATATTAATAGAATTGTTATATATTCTTTTTCTTGAAAACCAACCACCATAATTGCTGCATAGGGGCTCTTTGATAAACTTTTTATAAGCCAATCAAAATCATATATTACGTCCATAGAAGATCTACAAGACAGAAAATAAAATAATTTTTAAAATTGTCATCTCATCGCTTCTTATTCTCCCCCAATAATAATTTTCCAAAGTTTCTTGGTATGATTCATCAACTTGATACCTATACAATTAGAATAACATTGCATATCGATATTCTCATAGATAGTTACTATCTAACAGAATAAAGATTGTAGAATTATGAACCCCTTATTACAAATGATAAACTTCTTCAAATGGAAAAAAAAAAAAAAGGTTTATGTATCAATGCAAGGTCGCCATTTTGCAAAGCCATATAATTTGAGATTTCGTTAATGATCGATGCTCAAAAAAGTTGATCTACAAAATCTCCTTGCAATAACAACAACAACAACTAAGTCTTATCCCACTAGATGGGGTTGACTATATGAATCTTTCTACGTCATTGAGCTCTATATCCCACCATACCATAATTTATATTTAAATAAATTTTATTTTGTTTTATTGTTGCTAACCAAGTCTTTTTTTGTCTTCCTCTTCTACGTTTGATGTGTGTATTTGTCATGGTTTCACATGGCCTAACGGGGTCATTTATTGATCGTCTAAGTCCATGTTCATACCACTTTAAATGTGTTTCTCGGAGT
>JBAMHZ010000072.1:3379101-3400463 GCA_037177395.1 Alpinia galanga
ACCACAATATCATACCATTATAAAAATTTCTTCTTATAGGCACTAAATATCATACCATTATAAAAATTTCTTCTTATAGGCACTAACAGATCTGCTTAATATCATACCATTGTTGATCAAGGCAATGACAATACATTCAAGGCTCAAATTGTTGATCACTCAGAGAAAAGAAAAAAAAAATAGAGGTGCAACACAGAGGAAGGTTTAAAGAAATTTATCGATTTATGAAAATTTTGCCTGGTCACAAAATTATTGGGCATATAAAAAGAATCAAATACAAATACATAATTCAAAGCAATGGACATTTTGTCCATGAAGCTTGGACACCGATCCTTTAGACATTGCACCATCCAGTTTGGTTTTCATTTTCTTGCTCCTTGGTTTCTTGCTTTCACCTAAGGAACTGGTGACCAATTCGCTCGCCCATTTTTTCTCGACGCGCAGCGAGAATGCTGCATTACCATCAGAGGCAAAGTATGCCACTTCTCCAGGGCTCCATATTTACAAGCCGTTAGGGAGTTAGGGTCCTTTTCTCTTCCAATCCAGGCATGAATCAGACTAAAATTGCTAGTTTATAGACTTCAATAATTAAATCTAACTTAATGTCTCTCTGATAATGTCATTTTCCAGCAAAAACTTGCAAACTGCTCATGTTGTCAAAAGTGGATTCAAAAACACCACCATGCTCTTTATCTTCTGCATATACCTCCAGATTTGCACGTTCTTAAAAAACCAAGGCAGCAGCTACCAGGTTTATCAGCTTTGATAATTGAATCTTCTTAGCAACCTCCAAGGATGACTATTCTAACAAATTATCAGTATCAGGTCAAGCAGTGCTACTCGAACCGCAGTGACAGTCCATAGACAGCAGTAGTGGTGCGGCCATCATCATCCTGCACAAGACCTCCACTGCTGGTCCACTAACTTCGATAAATAAATCTTCTTAACAAATAAAAAAAACACCCTTCCTAAAACTCAGAAACTGCACGTCAGTTCCAAGTGGCGGATGCAGAAACCCTAGAATGCAGTCTGATTCTTTCTTTTGTTCCATGTCTCACCTTCATTGTATAAACCTTTAGATCCCTAAATATCAACAAACCAACAATGACTATTAGGGGATCGATTAAGGAAGAAGAGCAAATGAAAAAAGTAGCTAATATATACCTGCAACGAGGCATATGGCAATCTAAGTCTTGGCAAATACAAGCATGATGCTGAAGAAGTAGCCAAATCTTCTTGCACGATATACAACCACCACGAACACGCATCTTGCATCTCCTGCTATGGAGGAAGAGCTTTTTGACTTTCAAACAATATGGATATGTGCATCGAGGAGCATAGCATTTTGCAGCATGAAACATTGCATCAAGGACAATCTGATATTTGACAGATATTACTGTTAAATGTACAGCAAAGCAGTTCCAGTATATCACTGGAAAGTAAGTTTACAGAGTGCCGTGTCAGCAATTATCAAAACTAGTTGATTAGCATCTACTATGTACTGCTACAACAATGGATACCGCATACCAGGAATACATCGAAAAGACAGAATATATAATTGTTTATACAAAACAAAAACTGTCAATAACATAATAATTTGCACGTTTGTATAAAAAAGAAAATAGTATTCAAATGAAACCATGTATTTTTTCATAAACATTAAGTGGTCCAGGATATGCTCACAGGACTATAGTTCTCCTGTCTTTGATATATTATTATACTAGGAAAAGGAAAGATAAACTGAGCAATCTAGACAAATTAAACCCCAAAACATGAAAATTGATATGATACTTGATAAACAACTCTATTTCAATCAGGAACAGATTCTTACTGATCAACAGACATTGACTGAGTTCGTAATGTTACAAGAAACTTAGAAGATATACAAGGATTTGAATTTTCTACCAACGGAATTTCTTGGAACTCAATGATGTCACGCACCTAAAGACAATAAACTTGCATTTGAGGAGCCAATCCAAATTGTAGAAGACCAAGCGGCGCATGTAGCAGATGCTAAGATAGTAAAAGATGAAACAGAAATGCCTAATTAAACATGAAAAAGGGCTTGAAAAAAGTTAAGATATAAGACAAGGTGAGGGTCCTTGGAGGGCTTTTGTGCATTTGGAGATCACACTGATGAAGGTAACTGAAACAATATATTCAACTCTTAACAAAGAAGGTTTCTTAGAAGTA
The DNA here is from genome assembly GCA_037177395.1 of Alpinia galanga. Classification (NCBI taxonomy): domain Eukaryota; kingdom Viridiplantae; phylum Streptophyta; class Magnoliopsida; order Zingiberales; family Zingiberaceae; genus Alpinia; species Alpinia galanga. Next base: position 3,381,295 of record JBAMHZ010000072.1, read on the forward strand.
ACATTATCTTCTGACTTCAAGTTTAAATGCATAAAAAAGTTGGACTTACTTGAACATTTAATCTTCCACTTCTTTGTGGCTTTGGCTGCAGATTGATCCCAGGCAACATGGTGTGACTAACCAACTGATGGCGAGAAGTCCCTTTCAAATAGCAAGAATCACAAAGGCGGTAACCCTGACAATTCATACAGTGCCAGTTTTGTCCACCATCAATGCTACCATGACACATGGCGCATGAGGATGTAAACACAAATTCCATTGGATTATGAAGATGATAAAGGATCATCATAGTTGAATGCTTTGCTCTACGGAGGGTGTCAAACTGATATTGCTCATTTTGACAAAAATTTAAAAAACCAGTCCTCACGTCAAACAATTTGCTCTCTATAGTTCCATCTTCATCACAAGTATCTGCAAGAACATCTATCTCCACCTGAAATAGAAAAAAGGAAGATTAGAAAACATTTTGATAAAATTACATGTAAACAGAGTTTAGGTTCTCACTAATTGAAAGGAATGTTTTTCCTTAGCAGTAATAGGGTGTCTATCCTTCTTATCAAGATCCTGCATCTTATCATAGCACCTGTTATACCAGAACAAAATTAAGGGGAAAATGCACAGAATTAGAAAACACCAACAATCATCAAAGTAAACCTTCAATCAATTACAAAAGGTCCTTTCTGCAAACATGTCATACCATTTTACTTGCTTGCTCCAGGTGTTTTTTTTCCTATTTTATTTTTTTTATTTAAGCATTTCACTGTTAGAAATAGAATTTTGCATTCTCAAGAAAGAACCTGTCATGCAACAATGAATCCTAAGAAAGCCAAACAAGAAAATTTGACATCAAAGATTTGCACTTGAGCTATACATAAACATTAAGTTGTAAGGTGACAATTATTTGACTGACTAAAAAATGTAGGTAAGCTTGGACAAAATCCTAGAGCACATGAATGACAAATATGACAATGTAGAGCATTTAGAATCTGTAACTGAATGCAGAAACACATCCAGTAGTAAAGTAGATAAATAGGACTACTTCAAGCCCAATATGTTACAAGAAGATGTAAGTGCAGCAAGTTCAGTAGACATGAAGGCAGCATTTTGCAATATGATCGTGTTTGATGGTAATAGCTAAATGGGATAGCAATCCAGCAGGGTAAATAAAATAAAATCTACGTTTAGCAAATCTACCATTGCTTCCTTCATTCATGTGAACATTGAAAATTCAAATAAGTTGTGCGGTCCAGGGATGGGGTCACCATACTGTGAAACTAGCATGATGATTTTTTCTGAATAATCAGAGTATTTTTCATTGATTCAACTTCACTAAACACCGAATGGAATTTTAGTTAATCATGTGACTGAAAGTAACCTAGAGTTTAAAAAGTGTAATGGCATAAAAAGGGTTAAACTACTTACTGCACACAAAGCTGAAAATTTTTGCAGACACTGCAGGCCCATTGTTTTTCAGACATAATAGGTTGATAACAATATTTGCATGTATGCTGCAAGTGAACCATGATAAAGTCTTCCTTCATTGGGCGGATAACTTCTCCAAGCTGTTGATTAATCAAGAATATGATGAGAAAATGCAATTGCCTCATGCCATGAAAGAGAAAAAATCTTCAGAGTTAGAGTGACAAGATTAGGAATTAGCATGCAAAATCTGGTAGCTCATCAAGGACTAGCAAGCCAGATTTGAAAACCATCTCCACAGGCAAGGCTAAAGATAATTCACACAAGCATCAGAAAGGCATGTGCTACCCAACTATCCATGTCATCTGAATCTATATCTAAAACAGATAGGAGACAACCTGATGAAGTGGGAAAAGAAGTCTAATAGCAAAATTTCAATATGGAAATGTAGCAAATAAAGAATGAAGCAAATAAAAAGGGTGGAAAAGCAGAAAGAGAAGAGACTCACTTGGTGCATAAGTAGAATATCCTTTGGATTTCCTGTTGATGCATCCCGTTTGGCAGCCCTTAGCGCTCTCTCGATCACTGCCTTTGAGCCTTTGGCCTGAGATTTGTTCTTGTCCTCCAGAAGAATATCTGCCTTTCCAGGCCAGAAATCACTATCAAAGTATGGCAAATGAGCTGCGGTAACCTTAACTTTACTTTCACTAGTGGGAACAAAGAAATGATCATATAAATTGGTTTGCTCCTGAATTACTTTTTCCTTCGTGGCCTTGCGTATCATAACTTGGTACCTGTTATCATCAGATTAAGTTAATGGCATGGTAATCATACTAGAACATAACTTTGAGGCACATGGAATGGGATAGTACTTACCATTCACGAAGCTTCTCAGACTTTGGCGTCTTCTGTGTCTTAGGATGGCAGTATAGAATATAATAGTCTTGCCTTAGAGATGGGCAAGCCCATATATAGCAGCTAGTGAAACCTCTTTTCTTGCAGTAGTCAAGGTACCCTATCTAGATAAACAGGACATGTAATGTTGAAGCATCATCCGTTACTATTTTTTGGTGGTAATAGAAAAAGGCAATGTGAAGTAAGCTTAATATTTACAAATTCACTTACCAGGATCTCATGATAAACAAAGGTCCGCAAAGCCTCTCCTGTAACAGCCTTTATTTCAGGCCTGAAGTATTTAACAGAATCTATATATGAAATACAAACACGCCTTTGATTTGGGAAAGAACACTCTGAACCATATTCTTGAACATACATGCCAAAAAGGCAAACATCTGCACCTTCAATTGTCTGAAATAACAGAATAACCTGAAAGGCAAACAAAGTCATCATAAAAAATACCATATTAGTACACTAATGCAACTAAAAGTGCAGAAAAAAAAATACAAGAAAACAAAGTATACAATCAAAGTCCAACCTTTGATTTGTAAGGAAAATATGCAGGATACATTTCCTCTTTAAAAACCTCTCGAAAACCTGGATTTACTTCCACTTTCTTGTCAACTGACGAGACCACTCTAATGACAAGATCATTGGCCCCTGGCACCTGATAAGAACGGAATATAGTGAAGCAAATAAGGTTATATTATGAATGAGAGCTTTGACACAATGATAAAATTGTTATCGTGTGACCTAGAGGTCAAGGGTTCAAGTCACAAAAGTAACTTTTTACAAAGCAAAATAAAACTGTGTATAATATATCCTTTCCCAGAACTCCTCATTGATGGAAGTTTTGCCTCTTTTTTTTTAAATAAGGTTATATTATTTGACATATAACATATAAGTGTCAAAATGGATATAAATAAAATACCTCATCAACAGTTTTTTGTAATTTCCTTGCTCTTTCTTCTCTCTCTTGTTGTAGGTGCTCAAATAACCAATTTTCTATATGATCACTCATCCTAGTTTTTGGCAAATCAGTTGCCCGAAGAACTGCATTTTGTGGTATTGGTTTATGCATCTCACATTCCAGTGCAAGCAAGCAACACTTTGGGCAAGTGTATTCAGATTGCAATGCATCCTTCCTTGTTCCATTAAAAAGTGCACATATTTGATGCTGCCATGCTTTGCACTTATCGCATTGGACCCACTAGAAAACATTCGTTAGTAAAGCTACAGATCATTTAGAAAATAAGAAAAACAAAAAAATTGGATGTTCAGATACTCCTACCCATTCATTCTCAGCATCGCTCTCAGCATAGTTCAACCTCCTTTCCAAATTCACCTTTCGCATTTCTTGATGAGCAACCTTGATATTTTCACCAGAGGAACCATAGCACTTGCTACAGAAAGAGATCTTTGCACCACACTCATAATCTGTGTACTTCAAACTTCTCATGGTATAATAGACTCCCCTAGGGTTGATTAACTTGTAACACAATGAACAATAACGAGGTGGAGCCTCAAAAGTAAGTTTCTCCATCCTGCACAAACTGCATAAGTTCTGATCTACCAGGTGTTCCATATCCTGGGATTTGTCTTTCTTTGCTTTATCCTAAATAACATGGCCAAGTTGCAGAATAAGACAACCAAGCAAACAAAGTAATTGGCAATAGAGAAAACAAAATTCACACACAAAACAAAAAATCAACAAAGATTTAAAATAAGAAACGTTTCAAGGAAATTGACCCGGAAAGCAAAATTTTCATCAGTAGTTGGAATCCTGACGAGTGCACTAGGATTTGAAATTTTTTGAATTTAGGATGTTGAGTTACTGGCACCAAAATCATGAAAATCATGCATAAAATTATATGCACACTCAAAATCTAAAACTGCATATGGCCTTGCCGCCTTCCATGCACAATAACTAAGTAAATTGAAGACCCAATTTTCATTAACTTGAAGACTGACCTGGTCTACATGTTGCTCAAGACTGCTTATGTGAATTCTAAGTACTTCTACAGTGAATGTATCAAGAAGAGAAGTGACTCTTTTGGGGGCGTCTGTCTTTGTCTCAGCCACATTAGAAGAATATAGTTTCACATTACCAGTATTGCCAATTTCATCCATAGGAAACCCAAGTTGATCTGCATTCGTTTGTTGAGAGCATGTAACTACGTTTGCTAACACATCAGGCTCCATGCTAAGTGGGGCTCCAATTTTTGTCTCAATCATATTAGCAACTGCAGAAAATTCGATATTAGCAACATCACTGATTTGAACCATAGGAAACCCAAGTTGAACTTCATTTGCTGGCTCAGAGCACATAGCTACATTTGCTAACTCATTGGGTTCCATGCTAAGATCTTCTTTGATCTCAATTTGTGGGTCCTCAGTAGCATCATATGTTTCTTCAGAATTTCCAGGAACGACATCCGTATTTTGACTTTCCGCTACTTTGGCACTACTAGTATTTGCATCTGCAGTTGTGCAAGTTTCTATTAGTTTCTGATTCTCAATATTTGTATCTAAAGGCAGTCGCACCAGTTGGCCTACTTGCAGCACTCCTCCAAAATGTTGGTTTGGTTTTGTCAATTCTACTCTGGCCTCAAAAGTTTCATTTTGACCAAAATTATTTGTAGTTTTGGCACATTGGAAGACAGATTCCTCTTTATCCATGCTAGCAACAGTACTTAGAGAAGCCTTAGATTCTGTGAAGCCATTGCTAATATTCCTTTGAGAAACTTCTTTCATTCTTGCTCTCACAGGATCACAAATACTACAAAAACTATTAGAGCACTCTGCATAATGATCAAATAGGCTCTTGTACTTATTGCAACGCTTGGCACAATTAGCATCTTTACAATGTAAAATGTGAGCAAGAGCACTTTTCAAATTCCTGCACTGGAAGAAGTTGCAATCATTTTCTTGATTCTGGCAGTTCCTAGCATGTTCATACAGGAATAAAAGATTCTGAATTGCCTTATACTGTGCTGGTCTTCTCTGGGACATGGAATGATCGCCCAATAAAACATCTGTAAGATTAGAACTATTTGATGAAATGCATTCTTTCGGTTCCAGAGATAGTTCCTGCTTAATCATATCATGGACTACCAAAGGCCCACCTGGCATTTTCTCTGACAAATTATTATAATTAATTGAATGTGAAACTTTGATAGTGCTTTGTGAATGCAAGGGCTCAAAATCAGGCTGACCAATTGGATCATATGCTTGATGAGGGCTTAGCGACATTGGCTGAGACTCCTGACTCCGACATACAGACTCTTCTTCTAAGTCATGCAGCTGTGCATGTAAATATAAAGACTGAGTGTTTTTTGATGCGTCTGACAGTTGTTGCTGACTGAACTTGGGAGACAATCTTTGGTTAAATCCTATAGATGACCCATTTGAGATACTAGAATCTTCAGTTGCATCTGATGCGTGCATGCTGGAATTTTTAAAATTGAATAGCTTCCATTTGAAATTCAAACCAGTGTCACCTGCCAAATCAATTCAGTAAGGTAGGACAGAAAAATTAAGATTCTGGATATATATTAACTGAAAAGCAATATAAACTCATTAAAGATATCAATATCATCCAGAGAAAGAGGTAAGATATCATTATCAAACTTATTACCATTGCTGTAAAAAGGCATTTGAGACATGCAAAGCATCCCTTTACTCCTATTTTCATGTGAAAACTGATCATTTTGACAATCAGTATATTGTTCTGCTAACATTTGGCAACCAAAATGGTGTCTGCTCAGAGTTTCTTCAGACAAAGGTGCAAGGTTTCCACCAGAACTAAGAGATGCATGGGCAACTACACGATGGTGCTCATTAGGCATATATCCTGCACAGGCCAATATTAAAGTAACTAAATGAAATAAATATGACAAAATTGCTCATACTAATAACTCAACACACTTTGGGAAGCAGAACATAGATCACCAATCACAGGGCTCTTAAGTGTATTATAACCGAATGAGATAATAGGCAACATTTCACATAATACTTTCTCTTCATTGGTGCTTGAAATTGGTGAGGCTTTTTTCACCCCTTGTGGTTTTTCTGGCCTCCCCACATGCGGGACATTCATCAGGGAGGAGAAAAGCATGTGTCTTCTATGCTGTATGAAACCATATAAAATAATTCTTCTAAGATCCCAGTCAAGTAGCCATGCATTCAGGTACATAGAACAAAAGCATTTATAGCAAATGTGTCATTGATAATGCAATAAAACAGAAAAAGTATTATCTCACATTGTACTTGATTCTTTGGTTTCAAGACAAAGTACAATATAATAGAGATAAAAATATTCTGCAAACCATGTCAAGAAGTTCTGCGCATTGTAAATTGCCATGAGATTAAAGAGCTCACTGTAGAAAATAATGAGAGGATGCAACAAGCCATTACAAATATCAATGAGAATAAATCATGCAAGCAACAGAACACAGTCCAGAATGAATTGCTACTCAAACTTGAGCATAAGATTGTTTTGAAAGATGATGGGGATGGTATACTGACTCGAATAGCATACATAGTTAACATTCCATTTAATTAGGACACTGTTGGGTAGTTGGTTTCATTATTCCTTGTGCTCATTTAGTTTTCCAAAATATAGCTGTTTGATTATTTTGTTCGTGCTTGTAAAGCAATAGTCAGATGGACTTGTCCTCCAAGCACAACAATCCTTGTTCAAACCGAAAACAAAATAATATCAATTCCTTAAATACCTTAACCACTGAAAAAAGGGTCAGAAAGTAAACTAATTTCATTAAAATAATAACCAATGATGACAAGACAATGCATAGTAACGAAAGCTACCATCTTGAACAAAACGAAGCATAAAAACAAATGCCTCAATTATCTTCACAGAGGAAGCAAGAAAAGCCAGCATCGTGTCCAAAGCTTCTGAACAGGGTTTTCCAAACAATCATCAGAGGCGAGAAGGCATTAGGTTCTAAGAAAAACCTTTTGGATCACAAGAAATCCATCTCTTTTTTTTCCTATTTATCATTCATTCATGCATCCCACACCAGCCCATTTGGGACTTGGTTCAGTTCTCCTGATCCTGGTTTTTTTTAATGCCAGTTTAATGAATTACAAAGAATTAAAAAAAAATCAATAAACTAGTAAACATCAATTTTTGTTAAAAATAATTATATCTTAAAAGAAAAAAAACAAATTTAATGGGTTTTAGAATAAATTGTGAACAATCCTGACAATCTTAGATACGATATAATATCCAAAATTAGATTAAGAATAAAATCTAAAAATAAAATGGAATGTTTGATGTATTATAGATAAATATACCTATTTATGTAAATTAATTTTAAACATTTTAATAACTTTTTTTATCATATGGTAGTTTAAATATTATTAAACTTTATAAAATAAATTTTTAAGTATTACTTTAATATTTTTTATATAATTTATACAAATGTAAATACTAATCAGAATTATATGATTTTGGTTTCAATTCGAATATTACATATCCATCGAACTCAGCATTGTCATAATAATCAAACTTCCATTTTTAATTTTATGTTTTCTAGTTTTAATTATATACTTTGATGATGCTCATATTTATTTGTTTATTTACCAAGCTTTTCAAGTTTGTTTCTTGAAAATGCTAATCTAGTTTAAACTTAGCTCATTTGCAATATAGTAAATCAATCATTTATAAACAACATATAATAAAATAGCTTAATATTCAAAAATTTGTAAGATATTAAAAGTAGTAAATACAAATATAGATATACATATATATTATATTTTTTATACTTATTGACCATAAATTCAAGAAATGAAACTTTGACAAAATCATAAATATTTCAATTGACAAACTATTTGAAATTTATTTAAAATGCTAAGATACAAACAATTATCCCTTTACTCAAAAAATCAACACCCTAACTTTACTAAATAAAATGATAATATAGTGCTATTACATATTTACCATGTCCCGACTCTGTTTAATGAAAACACAATACTTAATGATTAAAATGTAAAATAATTAAAGTTGTAAGAAATCAATTTCACAAATTCAAAGCATTGCAAAGGATTTTGAGAAAAAATAAAAATTTATGGATGATAAAATGAAAATCTCCCATACTGCTGATGGTCAAGGAAAAATTAATTACTGAGACCAAACTCACACTAGAACAACAGTGAGCACAAGGAATTTATCAAAGAATGAAGCAAGCAATAACCAAATATTCACAATGCCTCCGTATTGCTCATGTAATTAACCAAATTACCACAAATCACATTTGTTAATACAGAAAATATTTTCCATAGACAACATTTAAATAGAAGACAGAGCTGCAACCAAAATGTGTTTAACAGTCTTTAAACATCCAGCATTGAACTTCTAGTTTACTATTTTATAACAATTTATTCAGTTTAACAACACTAATGCTTAAACCTGATGGATGGTTTTTTTTTATACAGGACAAGTGAGTTTTGTGTACGTTCATCAACGAATAAGAAAATGATTAAAAAAAAAATCATTTTGTGTGTTTTAAAATTTATTGAATCTGGGACACCAAGTCACTGGAACTAAAATCTTGGAAATCATGCATAAATGTATAAGAACAGTTAAATTGAAACCTGCATATGGCTTGGCAACTCTCATGCACGACAGCCAAATAAATTGAAGACCCAATTCCCACTAAGTTGAAGACTAACCTGGTCTACATGTTGCTCAAGACTGCTTATATGAACTCTAAGCATTTCTGAAGTGGATGCATCAAGATTAGAAGTCCGTTTCGGAGATCCTGTCTTTGTGTCAGCCATATTAGCAACAGAAGATAGTTTCATATTACCAGCGTCACTGATTTCATCCATAGGAAACCCAAGTTGAACTACATTTGTTTGTGGAGAGCATATAGCTACATTTGCTAACTCATCAGGCTCCACACTGAGTGGGGCTCCAATCTTTGTCTCAACCACATTAGCAGATGCAGATGATTCGGAATTACCAATATCACTGATTTCATCCATAGGAAACCCAAGCTGAATTTCATTTGCTGGCTCAGAGCACATAGCTACATTTGCTAACTCATCAGGTTCCACGCTAAGACTTTCTTTGATCTCAATTTGTGGGTCCTCAGTGACATCATATCTTTCTCCAGTATTTCCAAAAATGGAATCCAATTTTTGTTTTTCCACTAGATTTGCACTACCAGTATTTGCAACTCCAGCTGTGCAAGTTTCAATTAGTTTCTGATTCCCAGTACTTGTATCTAAAGGCAGTCTCACCGGTTGGCCTGCTTGCAGCTCTCCTCCAAAATGATGGTTTGATTTTGTTGATTCTACGCTGACCCCAAAAGTTTCATTTTGACCAAAATGACCTGTAGTTCTGGCACGTTTGAAGGCAGATTCCTCTTGATCCATGCTTGCAACAGTACCTAGAGAAGTCTTATAATCTGTGAAACCATTGCTAATATTTGTTTGAGAAATTTCTTCCATTCTTGCTCTCACAGGACCACAAATACTACAAAGACTATTAGAGCACTCCACATAATGATCAAATAGGCTCTTGTACTTATAACAACCCTTGGCACAATTAGCATCTTTACAATGTAAAATGTGAGCAAAAGCATTTTTCAAATTCCTGCATTGGAAGAAATTGCAATCATTTTCTTGATTCTGGCAGTTCCTAGCATGTTCATACAGGAATAGAAGATTTTGAATTGCTTGATATTGTGCTGGTCTTCTAGGGAACATGGAATGATCACCCAATGAAACATCTGTGAGAACAGAACTATTTGATGAAATGTTTTCTTTCATTCCCAGAGGTAGCTCCTGCTTAATCATATCATGGACTATCAAAGGCCCACCTGGCATTTGCTCTGACAAATTATTGCAATTAATTGAATGTGAAACTTTGGTAGTGCTTTGCAAATGCAAGGGCTCAAAATTACATTTTTTTACTGATATGTTCCGCCGTTTTAGATATTGTCCCTTATGCAAGAATTGAGGCTGCCCAATTGGATCATAAGCTTGATGAGGCCTTAGCAACATTGGTTGAGACTCCTGACTCCGACATACAGACTCTTCTTCTACGTCATGCAGCTGTGTGTGCAAATATAAAGACTGTGGAGTGCTTTTTGATGCATCTGACAGTCGTTGCTGACTGAGCTTGTGAGGCAATCTTTGGTGAGATCCTATAAATGACGCATTTGTGACACTAGAATCTTTGGTTGCATCTGATGTGTGCATGCTGAAATTTTTAAAATTGGATAGCTTCCATTTGAACTTCAAGCAGGTATCACCTGGCAAATCAATTTAGCATGGTAGGTCAACAAATGAAGATTATTAACCGAAAAGCAATAAACTCATAAAAGATATCAATACCAGTCCCAGAAAGAGGTATGGTATCACTTATCAAACTTATTGCTATTGCTGTAGAAAGGCATCTGAGACATGCTACACATCCCCTTTCCCCAATGCAACAAATAAAGTTAAGCTCGGTATTGGTACATTGAGTATCTCTAAGCAACTTTGTATAATGACTGAAACCAACTATGGCTTCAAAATCAACATTTCTTGGTACACTGACCAAAACCAACTATGACTTTAAAATCAACATTTGTCTATAAATCTGGAGACCAGGGAAAAATCAATAGTGAGCACAAACTGCTAAATGGATAAATCCAAAAGGATGTGGATAAATTTAAATCTGGTCTTTAGTTTATATATAGTCAAAATTTTATTTTTGTTTCCACTTATTTATCACAATTAATGTACTTTTAATTGTAATCTTTTAATCATCCCCAATAAATCAACCAAGTTAATCACTAAAGTCAAATTCTCAATGTAACATATTAGCTAAAGCACTTACTAGTTATAGACAACAATCTAGCATAATTCTGTAAATAAATAATGGCGTGTAGGTACATCATGCTACCACAACGTTATCACGTGGGCAATCAAGTACTCTGATAAAAGTTTATGCTCAATGTTTTCACTCTATAGCATTAATATTCTCCTCCATTTATAATCATTGTTGTTTAACTTTAAATCTTTATACCACAAGCATTTTATTTTGGATTTACATTTTATCAGTTAGTCTAAGGAACTAACCTAATTTACATTACATATATAATCACCCACACACACACACACACACACACACATAGGACTTCTCCCCTGCGCGATGCACGCTTGCGCAATTGTGTGCGACGTGGCTACCGGCGGTCGTTCAACAGTCGATTTCTTTGCCGTCGACAGCGATAACACTATAGCCCAATCCCTGAACCCCAGGAGACGCCAGCGTCGTCCGATCGCGGCCGGAATCTGACTGCAATCGAACAGGACACTAATGTCGGTCATACCACGGCCGGATTCTAGCCTCAATTTAGCCGGAATTCGGCGATCGATCGCGCGAAGAAAGGCTGTGAGACGAAGTTACTGTGCGTCGCACACAATCGCACAGGGATATATATGTGTATATAATATGAGTTATTTAACCCTCCAATGGTTTACTTTCTAATAAAACTCATTTCACTATTTTAATGTTTTATGCTTTTTCAGAAATAAGAAATAGCAACATTTTTGCATATATTTACATTTATGCACAAAGAATATGTAAATGAGTTCAATAATAGATTTATCCATGTCAAATATACAAGTAGAAAGTAGGATTGAGGACCTAAAAGTTAATGATCCTATCAAATGATATTTAGAAATATAAATTAAAAAAAAATGGAAAAAGTTAAGATAAATTTCTATTATGATAGTAAATAACAACAACAAAACCTTATCCCACTAAGTGAGGTCGGCTATATAGATCCTTCAGCACCATTGAAGTCTAACCCATAATATAACATCAACTATATTTAAATAAATTTTATCTTATTTTATCATTACTATTCAAATTTTTTTTATTATCTTCTTTTTTCACGTTTGATTTTTATATTTATAATAGTTTTACATCACCTAACTAGAGCATCTACCGGTCGTCTAAGAATATATCTGTACCATCTTAAATGTGTTTCTCAAAGTTTTTTCTCAATAAGTGTAACCCCAACTTTCGCTCTAATGTTCTCATTTCTTATTTTATCCATCCTAGTATGTCCACTATCTATCTTAACATTCTCATCTCTGCAACTCTCATCTTCTGCTCATGTGCTCGAAACATAGCCAACATTCAACTTCATATAATATAACAAGTCTAATTGTCATTTTGTAAAATCTCCCTTTAAAAAGGTATTTTACAATTACAAAGAATATCTGATGCTCATCTCCATTTCAACCATCCTGTTTCTATTATATGCAAGATATCTCTCTTAATCCCTCCACCATTTTGCAAAAATGATCATCAATATTTAAAACTTTCAATTACATACAACTCATTATCTTCTAACTTAACAATTGTCTCTTCTATTACAATAGTAACACAAAATTAATTAAACTTCAGAGTTGATAGATCCAATCTTGATGTAACTATCTCTACACAACCCTAGTTATAAAACTTAATTCACATTGCTAACAAACAGCCTTTTATTCCCTTCCTAATCCAACTAGAATGAACATACAACATGAATATAATAAAAAGGACAACACGAAGCTCCAAACAATACAGAGTCTCAAGAAGAGTCTATGTAGTCTTACCCTACTTTGCAAGAAGTTATTTTCATGACTCGAACCTATGACCTCTATATCACATGGTTGCAACTTTACTATTGCATGCTCCCCTTCTACACCATGAATATAATAAGACCATATAATTATTTTCCAATTTTTCTTCAATTGAACAGAAATGGACAAGTGTTTCAATGCTACAAAATGTTGAGTCTATCAAACAGAAATAACATGTAATTTTTAATCAAAACCAAACAATCTTACATAATGTCCATAAAAATATTACTGAATTCTGACTTTAATTTGGCCGATGTGCAAGACAAGATCCGTTCGTCGCGGTGATATCTTGGATGCAAAGCGACAACAGTGGTGGCTTCATAAAAGGACACATGGACCAGACTGTGGCTAAGAGAGAGAGAACAAGGAGGAGAGGCCGACCGCTAGCCCTAGCTCCTGGCTGTGCCCCGGCTCTGAGCAGCACCGGATGGTGGGATTTCGGGACATGACACAGGAAGGGGAAAAAAAGGATAAGGGGAGAGGGAAGCGATGGCCGAGCACGGTCCCTCTAGGCTCCTGGCGGCCAGGGGTGGGCCTCTGGCGCAAGGAGCGGGAGGAGTAGAGAAATAGAGAGGAAAGGGAGGGAAGAGATGGCCCGAAGCGGCCTCTCTCGGCTCCAGCGTCGGTGGGTGCTCGGGTGACAACGGAGACAACTGCACGCCGGGCACACGCAGAGCAGAGCAAGAGAGGGAAACGAGAGAGATTAGAAAGAAATAGATAGCGAAAGAGAGTGAGAGACCGCCGGCGGCGTACCCGTGAGAGAGACGAGAGATCGGAAAAGGAAAGGAGAGGGCCGCGGGTAGGGTTCGTGTGAGTACGCGTGGAAAGAGAGGTAACAGATATTATATAATCTCAACTCGTTAAAAAAACTAACGTACCATACTACCATGCGACCAAATCCAATCTACTTATATAATATTTGGTTCCATTTTAAATTTATTAAAAATAAATCTAAATTGATTCTCATTTAAATTCATTTAACTTTACTAACATGCCTACCTAGTGAATTCGTTTTAATTTTAATTAAAATGCATATTTTAATTTATTAATTCAGTTCAATTTATTTTATTGTATTAAAATTTTAAATACTATACAAAACTTAAATGTGATAAAAAAATAAATATTTAATAAATATTAAAATAAACTAAATAAAATTAAGACAAAAATTGTAATAAACTTAATGATAAATTACTGGCTCCAAAAATGACATTTGAATCTCTTGGATTAGAATTTAATAGACAGGAACACACCCCAGCCAAATCTTGATTTTTTTTAACGTACCTTGGCCATTATGATTGTGAAATCAAAGTATCATGAATCAAAACGAAAGAGTTGAGTTTGATGATTCTCTTAATTATTTGTTTATTTATTAAGTTTTCTAGGTTTGTTTTATCAAAAAAAAACTAATAGATATTGCATTTTTTTTCTAAACTGCCACAGTTCTAATAATTCAGACTAAACATTAATCAAACAAATAAAATTTTCACATCTACATGTGCATTATTGATGATAAAATAAATTAAAGAAATAAAATTTATCCAAGTCATAAACACTTACGTTCGTAAACCATTTGCATGTTTTATTTGAAATGTTAAAGACTAGCATCAAAACTTTTCTAAACAAAATGATTATGGAGTGCTATTATCAAGTCCTTATTCCGATTAATGAAAGCACAATAGTCATTTATTAAAATGTAAAATAATAAAGAGTAAAAAATTACAAGACAATTTCACCAATTCAAAGCCTTGGAAGGGATTTAAAAAAACAGCCTGAGTACTTATCGAAAGCAATAGAAACAATATATCAGATCATTCAAAAGGATATAAGACGTGATTAGGACAACAAGAATCAAGAAACTAATTGAACATTATAACTAAATGAGAATAGATTACATACAAAAGAGATTTATTTTTTTAAAAAAACCTATGCCTATGATAATGGAGAAAAAGAGGGAACTACAAAACTGCAGCTGCAACACAATCCCCTTGAAACAGTTTCAGCTGCAACCCTTCCGTTAACATGATGTCCATATTTTAGCTATATTCGGCTACTGTTTCCTATTTTTCTATACATCATGGATGATACCTACACCGATCAGGCGCTGTTTCTTCAACCAGACTGCCGCCGCTATATACAGACTCGAGTATAAACTAGGCCAATCTGAATTCGAATACAGATATGTAATTCTTAGAATAAAGGTTTGACGTGTTGGTTTCGACCTACGGGGCTTTGCTAATGCACTGTACATAGTAATGAGCTCCAGCCTGTTGAAATAGGAGCCAAAATAAGAATGAAACCAATCTTCACAAAAACAACTGAACTTTAGAACTAAGCAACAGAAAGATAAGTAATGAAAAGTTTCTGATCCTAAATTATAGGTCAAATATCTAAAAACCAAATTGTATTAATTACTGATATCATTAAATGAGTAATGGCATTTTTAAGCAATAAGATTAACAAAATTTTAAGATAATAACTTCAAAGTATCAAGAAGGTAGACTAGGTAGGTGGGACTTATGGCTCATCGACAGCAACATTCTGAACTAAGTTTACAATTTTAACAAACCAAAGGGATTGGGGGTGGCCACTTCCCGTATTGAGTCAGGTTAAGGAACCAGATCCAACCCAGATTGGCTTAGAGTATAAAAACGCAAATACATACCTTAAAACTCAATTTTGTTTTTATAGAGGAAAAAACCTACTTTTGGGGATCAGGACAAGTTGGGTTTCAAAATTTTTAGGTTTCTGAGCATTTTCTCTTTTTTGTAGTCTTTGAAATTCATCTTTTTGGGGGGTTTTGAGTTTTTTCTAAAAACTTCAAGTTTTACAAACTTCAAGTTTCTTGAATTTCTGGATATTTTTGGATTTTGAGGGGATTACAATATTTCATATATATTTGTATAATTAATTATAGAGCAGCTCACTACACAGCTTCTGCCAATGTGGAGTGGAATTCTGGATTTATTGTATACAGTTTTATCCTGCATTGCAAGAGAATATTTTTATGACTCAAACTCATCACCATTAGGTCAAGTAGCAGTAATTCTACCATTACATCAAGGCACCCTTTCATATTTGTATAATTAATTATAAGCATAAAAAATACAAACCAAACCTGAAACTCATTTTTCATTTTCAGAGGAAAACAACCTACCTTTTTTTTGACAAGGCTAGGTTTGAGAATTTTCATGTTTCTAGGGCATTTCAGCTTTTTGCAGCTTTTGAGATTCAATTTTTTGGGGATTTATTTTTTCCTAAAAATTTCAAATGCTACAAACTTCAAGTTTGTTGCATTTCTTTTAGGGGTTTTGAGTATATGGATGTATAATTAATAATAAGCATCAAAACCAGTTCAGGTCAGCTCTGTTGGGTCTTTAACATACCCAAAACTCTCTTATCTCATTCCCCAAATCTGACCTGATATGAAAACCTGAAATTTTTGGTCGGCTGAGTTCTGTTTTTAGGGCTGGATCACGTGTTTTGGTTACTAAGCATTCCAACTACAAGACTCAAAGTTGCCATTTTTTGAAGATGTAAACTAAATAAGAAGCAAAAAAAGCATGGAAAGAACGGATAAATGAAACTCTACCATCGATCCACATCTGAGCTACTTTGTGGCACACTCGACCTACTGGTAGGCTGGAGTCCCAATGGCATCGAAGCTAGTCAAGCCATACTAAAGCCCTGACCCCATATCTGCAAAAGTAGCTGCCAGGAAGTGTTAAAACTATGCATCATAGAACCTCTAGAGTTATTGCTGCTTTTGTAAAGACAGACAGAATAAATGGTGCTTCTTCTCCCGGTTGTATAGTTGTAGGCACAATGGTGTATCCTTTTGAATAAGGTTCCAAGACCAATTCACATGAAACTTCTCTCGAGTTGACATAATCAGTACCGCCAACTGACTCATGTAAGTAGATATTGTATGCAGCACGACGCCCACAAGTCTTGAGAATCCTCAGTCCAATATAAAACAATGAAGAATCATGACTAGACTGAAAGTTCCTGAAAGCATTACTCTTTCTGGAGAAGTTGACACCCTAACACAAATGTGACCATAACGATAAGAACAGGCCTAAATGCAGAATGAGGCTAGTGTACAAAGGAGTAAATTAGATACCTGGGTAAGGGTGATAAACACATGAATCGGGAAAGATGCCTCTGGGCCATTTGCTTTAAGCCTGAATTGAGGATTCTGATGCCATGACTCATAATCTTGGCAACCCCCTGCACTATAACCACGCCACTGGCCATGTACAGAGTAGTGCATCTCTGGTGGATATATTCGGCAAACATATATAGACCGAAAATGAATCTGAAAGTCTTGCCAAGACATCCAAAATATCCCATCCTTTGACTGTCAAACAAGGAAAAAGTTAGAAATTATTATTTTTGTACCATATGCATTATTCATACTCATATAAGCATAATCTATCTACTTATGGATCCTTGAAGAAAAGCATAATGGAAAGTGACCCATGATAGAATTAGACAGATAGGCACCTGATGCACATGCTTGAGCTTGTGCTTCATCCGCTCTGTCCACTCAGGTGATGTGTCAGACCAAGGGCCATTCCATTCAACTTCATTAGCCCATGGATTTCGAACCTGAACAAGCCTATGGCCATCCACTTCTTTTACCTGGATGACCAATGTAGGAAAACAGTATAATCACAGCGAGTCTAATGCAGAAAAAGGAGACAATGTTGATCAACCAGCATACCTGCAATATCGAGTAAGCATGACCTTGCACAATTCCACTCGGTGAAACATGTATGTCGGACCCTGATGGACTACCAGCACCCAGTAGAAATCCTTCCCTTTTAAAATGCAACAACTGAGACCATAGCCGTCCGCTTGCAAGATCAATCTGCGCCTGCGCACTTCTCATGTCTATCTCTTCACCAGCTCCTCCTGTGAGATCAACCAGGGCATCTTGGACAAGCCCACCTGCCAATGCCTCATAAGAACCATGAAGCTTGGCATACGCTTTCTCCAAAACAGAAACCCAGAGTTCATTCCGTTTCCTGCTAGTTGCAAATGCAGGCTTCCCAGGAGACTCACAAGGAATCCAATCATCCACTACAACAGGGACCCACTCACCCTACAACAAATTCAAATTTAGAAGTTAACAATGATCAAACAAAAAAAGATTATAAAAAAAATCAAAAACATTAGCTATCAGACATGTATGCAAGGGTCTAAACCTAGCTTCATGAAAATTAAAACATAGCAATACAGAAAATAGTAACCCTTAAGCCCCCATAATCCTCCAACAAAAATAGTAAAACATGAAGTTAAAAAATAGGATTATTTTAATTCTTTAAACTTTGAGGCAAACTCTAGAATGATTTAGAAGTCATTAATTATCTAAAGAGAAGCTTCTTTCAGTATTAACCTAGATTTGCTCAAGGGACCTTAATTGATCAGACATAAGACAGAAATTGATAGACGATGCTTGAAAAACAAAAGTAATAGGATGACTATTTATAGAAATCAATTTGGCATTAACCTTGGAAGAACAAGAGTAGGGTATAATGTAGCTAAACAGCATAGAGTAAAAATATTCTTGATAAAATTTTCACTGGTTTTTACATACAGGGAACCCATAAGTTAAAATAAAAAAATGAAAAAAAAAATAATGGATTATCTTACTAAATTCTGAAATACGAAATTCGGAATGTCAGTGGAGTGAGATAATTTAGATTGATGTTACTTCAGTTGTGACAAATATCATCTTGAATTATAAAAAAGGGTAGTTAAAAATCAAAATTTAAAATCCTACTTGAGCAAATAAAAAGAGAGAGAACTGGAGTAAAATTAAAGTATATGGTTAAGTTGGCTCTATATGAACAATAATTTCTCAAAAACTAACACTTATATACAAACATTGATAAGAAATTGATTGACTAGTATTGACTGAAAAGGTTTTTCATCGCACCCACATTTTTAATCAAACAGAATTTAGTAAATGTATCATTGTTACTGCTCATAAGGGTACAGCGTCAGAAAATGCTACTGCATTTTGCACTTTTAAGTAATGAAAGTTTGAGGGCGTGCACCTGAATACAAAACCGAACTGTATAAATCCCCACTTCATTATACTCTGGTGTTATTATTACTTCTGATAAACGAGGCGTCTCTGTCAGAACAGCAACAGCACTTAAAAACCAGCAGTCACCTAATCTACCCTGCAAAATTAA
>JBAMHZ010000072.1:3405544-3421707 GCA_037177395.1 Alpinia galanga
ATGAAAGAAAGATTAAAAAAGGAAAGAAATAAAGAGATATATATATATATATATATATATATATATATAGATATAAAATGAAGTAAATGCAGTTGTGTGACTACACAGTAAATATAGTTTGTGATCGGATCTCAATTGACAAGTGACTGTAATCGAATTATAGTCAGATTGTGATATAATTTTGATTGAATTATGACTGTGACATCATGGCAATATCGTAGTTGGATTGCCACCGCATTGCGATTAAATCGTGTGCAGATTGCCATCGTGTCACCATCGAATCGCGGCCACAACGATATGTGATTGAATTTCGACCACAAAACAACTACAATTCAATAGCGATTTTGCAATCACGATGTCGCGGTCGCGATAGAGGCCATAGCTTAGCCTCACGGTCGTGGTAGAGGCTGCTGCTCGACCTCACGATCTCAACTAGATCACAATCATTGCGTCACGGTCGATTGTCGTCGTGATTGCGCCCTGATAGTGGCAAGAAGGACGGCATGGGCGACCGACTGAGGTTCATGGGTTAGACTTTAGCACAGATCGAGAGAGAGATGAACACAGGCGATGGATCAAACAATGATCGAACAATCGTGAGAAAGGAATGGACTGTGAATTATAAGTTATATATACAGATATGATCATCTGTGTTCCTTATCCTATGTGCTTGTGAGCAACAAATGAGAAATGTATAGTAAAGTCACCAAAGCCGTCGTTCCTCACCCACGCATCGTTGGATTCTGACTGAATCGCAATCAGAATCCTACTATGATCGGGCTGGACACGGATTTCGGCTTGACTGCGGCCGGATTTCGACCACAATTTGGTCGGATTTCGACCGCAATTCAACAAAATTGCGATCGCTGGCGACCACAATTCGACTGAAATTCGACGGTCGCGACGTTAGCAGTTGCGATTCAGCTAAATTCCGACCGCGATCGGACGATGTTGACATCCCCTAAAGTTTAGGGGTTGGTCTATAGTATCGTCGTCGTCGATGTCAAAGAAATTAATCCCCGCGTCGAACACAGTCGCACAGGCATATGTCACACGGGAGATCAACACAGTCCGTCACTTATTATCACATGGCAAAATGTAAAAACACTCATGTCATGCACTTTTATGGTCGCCCTCCTGACTTAATGATAGATGATAAATCACAGAGAACTTCATCCTCACACAGTAATTCTTTTGCATAGAAAAATTCAAAATTCAATAAGACATTTCGCATATATTGAGAATTAATCCTAAAATATCATATGACAAATATTTATATAGTTATTAATTACGTCAACCTGTGAGAACAATCCCTCACTTAATATAGCTGTAATGTCACATGCATAAATCTATGCTTTTGTACCTTACACTAAGATGCCATGAGACTTTCATGACTATTGTGGAAAAGTCAACACTAATCATACTTTTTCTGTAAAACCTTAGAATCTTTAAAGGCAAGACCCCTCATTTCAACCTCATAGGTACCCCTCATTTCAATCTCACGGGTACTGAAAAAGAATAAATCACAGACAATCTTTAGTCATACAAGCACCTGAATCAGGGTGATCAACAAATACCCCGACTCATATTTCCACTAGCATACTCCTTGCACATTAGCACAAGAGTTTGCTATTACTTAAATTGAAAGGAAAAAAAATTCTATGGATGCCTTATTAGATTAGCTTGTTAATAGCGAACCGACAGAATATAACGAGATTTTAACACGATGTGTGAAGCTAGAGTGCTAGATTTGAGAACAAGGAAAGGATGCATTACATTAGAGGAAACATCGAAATTGATTTTGCTAAATTTATGTATTATGAAAGAGTTTTTTCAGCCGGTTCAATGGAGAAAAACAACAAGGTCTAAAGCAAACAAGCTCCTAATAATTGTGAATAACCTTGTATGAATGAAAACCACATATTATGGCGTCAATTCTCAGAGCACAACAACAACAAAAAAAGGAAGTGCAACAGAGCGTTTAAAAAACTGCTTACCCTCAACACTCAACTTACTCCTGCAGACCTACTAACCACATGAACCAAGTGGGGCTCTTCCACTCATGGAGCATGTTGCAGGCTGGCCATGCAGTAAGGCACTGCTACTTTGAAGGACTCATCACCCTGCCACCTGCTCATCTTGTTTGTGTTTCTGGACACAACTAGACATGCAATGTAAGCACAGATTTCATGGTCATCCTACTGAAGACATATCCTTAAGTTGAGCAGTAGTGTGATTATTTAATTGTGCAAATCACATTTGTCATCAATGAGAAAAATGACTGCCATCAGAAGAACAGATATGGATCTTACAGTTTCCAACAGTTTCCAACATAGAAGTCATTGTTTCAGTAACTAGAGCTCTTTTTCGTCTAAGATAATGATCGTATAGCTTTTGTACTTCCCTGGTGAGCAATCCATCAGCAGTCTCGTTTAGTTGCCTGGTTCAATTCTTCAGGAAACTTTATGTTGAATGAAAGTATATCCACAGACTATAAACAGTAAAGCAGTTGCTCACAGTTGGCTCAAAACCAGAAATCCGAAATATAATAAATGTCAAGAAGAAAAAATTGTTTCTTCAGGAAAAGAGTATAAGAAATAGCAAAAAGGGATTCTTCCTTGGAAGTATTATTCTCACTAATCATCTGTTTTTTTTTCAAAGTACAAATCAGGAAGGAGGGAGAAGAATGTAAACCTAATCAAGCATGTGCCGGACCCGTTTTGACTTAAAAAAAAGGGGTTTGATTGCATGCAAAAGTACCAGATCTTGAGTTCTCAAGCCTATGAAAAGTAGTTTAAATGTTTAGGAGATCAAGCAATGAACCAATTCATGTGATTCATTTTGTTTAACAGCATCTATTGAAAGCTCCACATGATAGTTGATTTTTTTACTCTTCCCTTGCAAACCAACCACACTCTATCATTAGTTTGATAATTGATATGTTTTTTAGTTTAATGTTCCTCCATATCTGTAAGACTAGTTTTCACTTTAGAACAACACTAACATGATCATATATTTCATCTATCATTACATTTTGCAGCCAAAAGCTATATTTTCTACTACACGAGAAACGTTGGGGGTAACTACAATATGCCCGAGTTAGGAGCCAATCACCTTGCTGGTGCCGTGAGATATGAGAAATACAAAAGAGCAAGGAAAAAAACAGTATCATGAACAATAATAAGAACTCGAAAGTAAGAACCTGAAATTATTTTTTCTTCATAAATGCAAAAGAAACATAAAAGTAGACACAAGTTTTATATGATTCGAGAAGAATCATATTAAAGGTAGACCAAATAATATATTTAAAAACAAATTTATAGACAAAGCATTCGCATAGCAGGTTTAATGCCTTTAGCAAAACATGTCTTTTCTAAGAGATGTGCATCAAGAACAAAGAATAAATTAGTCACCACACTTCGAGACTTGACTTGAGGTTGGACAAATTTTGTAGTTTCCAACGTAAACAAAGCATGCTAACCAGTGATAATGGAGTAGAAATTTGGTGGAGGTAGTAAGATCTAGTAAATAAGGAAATGATAATGCCCTTTTCCACACTCATTCTATGTTTTTAGCAGCCTGGCTAACATGCTTTAACTTCTTCTTGTCTCCTCAACCAATTTCAAGAACCATGTTATACAAACCAACACCCTATTAAAGGTATTGACAACAAGACTACTCATTGATCAGAAAAAAATTATCAAGGAGAGAGTTCTTCCTTGTGTCAATTCAAAAGAAGACACAGATAGCCCACCAAAATTATTACTGACACAACACCAGCCTCAATCAATACTAATTTTAGTTCCTCTTGATGCTCATCAGTCACCAGATAACCAATAAACTCTATATAAAGCCTCATCCACTCTTATGCAATGCACCAGCCTCAGTGACAAGGAGATGGGTTCACAGGTCTCTGAGAAAGTGAAGCTTCTTGTAGCTGTGCTTGCACTCCAATTCTGCTATGCAGGGTTTCACATAGTTTCCAGGACTGCACTCAACTTGGGTATCAGCCAAATAGTGTTCCCAGTTTATAGGAACATCATTGCTTTGGTTCTATTGGCCCCCTTTGCATATTTTCTAGAGAAGTAAGATACAACAATACTTTCACTGGCTTGATGTAACTCTTCTTAATTTTTGTTTTTAATCTCTATTGCAGAAAAGATAGACCACCCCTTACCATATCCTTCCTCTTTCAACTCTTTCTTCTAGCATTATGTGGGTAAGGATTTATATATTTCACTAGTTCAATTTGGTGCAATACTTGCAAGCAAATTTATGTTGTATACCCTATAACTTTTCCTTTTCAGGATAACTGCTAACCAAGGATTTTACCTGTTGGGCTTGTACCACCTATCTCCAACCTATGCTTCTGCAATTCAGAACTCAGTTCCGGCCATAACATTTGTCATGGCAGCAGCTCTAAGGCTTGAACAGATCAATATCAATAGCAGATATGGTGTGGCAAAGGTGGTAGGAACAGTAGCCAGCATTGGAGGCGCCACCATTATCACCCTCTACAAGGGCCCTGCCTTGCAGAATGGCAAGTTTTTGCTCTTTGCCTCTTCCAACACAATCCTGAACTGGACCCTTGGTTGTGTCTACATCCTTGGCAATTGTATAGCATGGTCTGGTTGGATGGTGCTTCAGGTGATCATCTAACTCACTGAATGATTTATATTAAGAATCATAAATCATCATGGAGTAAAATCTACCTCAAATTACACTCAGGTTCCAGTGCTCAAGAAGTACCCTGCAAGGCTCTCAGTCACCACAATTACCTGCTTCTTTGGTCTAATCCAGTTCCTCATTATAGCAGCCTTTGTGGAGAAGGACATTGAAAGGTGGAAAGTCCACTCAGGAGGGGAGCTTTTCACCATCCTCTACGCTGTAAATTCACCATTCATCCATCTCATGATCACATGTAAAAAGAAAGAAAAACATGGCTTCAGCGACGACCCCAGCTGTCACAGAAGAGCTTCTGTGACAATGAGAGGTCGTCGCAGATTCAGTTGTTGTAAAAATCATCACAAAGGACCAATGCGACGATTTCCATAATTTAAAAAGTTGTCATAGATGATCAAATTCCTTAAATCTGGTGCTTATAATTGTTATTATTTTTTTACAGGGTCTTGTATCATCAGGGATCTCTTTCTCCCTCCAGATTTGGTGCATTGATAGAGGAGGTCCTCTTTTTGTAGCAGTCTTCCAACCAGTGCAGACTGTGGTGGTGGCCATTATGGCAGCTATTATACTTGGTGATGAGTTGTACTCGGGAGGGTAAGGCAAATATTTCAACTCCATTTATGTTATTTTTTTCCCCCTAAAATATAAATAATTAACTTGAAGAACTCACTTTTTCTTTATTTATTATAGGATAATTGGATCCAGTTTTATTGTTCTTGGACTCTACTTTGTTCTCTGGGGAAAGAGCGAGGAGAAGAAGGCAACACAAGTTGTGTCGAAAAAGGATCTAACAAAGCATCTCCTTTACCAAGAGAATACACATAAAGAAATTTGTGCAGTTCCTGACACCCCATGAGATTCCAAAATGTTGTTTAATTAGCTTAATTAATTAACAAGCTCTTCATAATCAACGTCTTGTCCATCTTGTACATGACAGTGTGAGTTGTGATTTGTGAGAATCATGTACAATTGTTAAAAAAAAATGTAGGTGTGTTATTTGATAGAGAAACCTCTGAATGCTTAAAGGAGAAACAAGACCTTAAAAGCAATGTTACAATCATGAGATGCTTCCAAATTTACAAGGACAGAATCTACTATGCATGATTTTCAGCTGTCGAAAACCAGGCAGCATCTGAAATTTGGGGCAATGCTTTTGAGTTCTAGATGAAATACTTGAGAAATTGACAATAAATTACTAAACTATGAAATAATGTCATGACCAAGTAAGACATCCCATTTCTTGGATTTTGAAAACTCAACTGTTGTTGGATGTGGTGTAGACTTCATTGATAGTGTTGAATGACAAATAATGCAATCAAGTGCTTTCACATTTAATATGAGAACTACAAGTCTTGGAGACCTAATATTGTTTTTAATCAATCCATGGCTTGCAACAAAACAGTGAAGCAATTAGAATGATGCACTCCCTGTTTTGGAGGGAGAGGGAGAACAACAGTATAGCAGTCAAATTTGCAAACCCTTTCTTTGGTAGAAAGAAAACCTATATTTCTGTCAAACTTTAGCAAGGAAAAAAAATTAAGTATAAAAGGACAAGGCATACATGCAATAAACTTGAAATTTTAAAATATGGGCATAGAAGCACTACACTGAACACCTTTAAGTGCATTCAATATTAACATAGTTCAATCTAAATCTATATTACGACAAGAATCAATGCCATACACCACCAAAGGTAAGTCTACTTTGCCTGCTAATAGAAAATGCTATCAAAAGGCTCCAACAAGATGGATGCTTCAAAACACCTTTAATAGACGAGAGTGTCAACTAGCTCTTCACCCAAATGTGAGTGTTTGAGGGGCTCTCATAGCCATATTTTAAAAAACAACACCTTTTATCGAATCACCGCAGTAGTAAAGTCAATAACAAAAATCTTAGTCTTCGGCATTACATCGAACACCTTATGTGCGACCAATATTACTGCAATTCAACCTGAATTAATTACTAAACTACTTTACGACGATAATGAACACCATTAACAACCACAGTCAACCTTATACCTCACTCGAAGCTTCCTTCTCCGCCACCACCACCACCATCTTCAGCTTCCCCACCACCATCGCCATCGGGATGGTCCACTCCAGCTGCTGCCTCTATCCGAGCGTGCGCATGGCTGTGAGGTGGAGCCACCGCACAGTTGTCTGGACGGAGATCTGTCCGCAGGACCGCAGCCGACCCGAATCCCGTGATCCATCCCTCGCAAAACCCCACGCTCTGTCCAAATTCACCTCTACGCCCAGCACACCTCATTAAGGCCACGGCCATGCGCATGGGCAGCAGCGACGGTGACGGCGACAGCTCTGATTCATATGGCCTCGGTCTGCATCAGCGCGTAGAGCTAGCAGCGAACCCGTTGGAGTACGGATGGGATTTGCGCACGATCAGAGCTATAGTGAATCTTTACTAATCACTCAAATAAAATTAAAAAAATATTTACAATTTTAGTATATCAGTATAGATTTTACAGTCTATTATCCTTAAAAAATTATTCAATATCAAAATTATTCTCTATTTATTAGATAAATTCCTATAGAAGATCACATCTATAGATTTTTTAAAAATTCATCATCAAACTATATTTTAACAAAGGATCAAATTATATTTTCTTATAAAATATCTCATTATTTTTACCGCTACACCACCCCTTATGGCCGTCTTTGTTTTGAATCAAAATTAATGATACAATAACAATATAAAGGGCGATTTTCAAAATGAACCTTAAGCTTTTGTTTTTAAAAATGCCCTTTAAAATTTAATTAATTTTAAAATTATTTTATTTTGCATTTTTAAAATATCTAAGCCTGGGTTCTTGGGCCGTAACTGTGTTTGACACTTAGCAGGTCGGACAGCCCAATAATACTGGGCCTAATTGCCAAACCGGTCCATGTTACGGGTTTTTTAAAATCTAGGCCCAATTAAATAATATAGTTTTAACAATAATTCGATAACTACAAAAAATAAGAAAAAAAAAATCCAAAATCTTGTTGATTTATTCAGCAATCCAAACATATCATTATCTCCAATTGTTCATATATAATTTTAAATTTAATAATAATAATAAACATACGACAAAAACTAGCACAATTGAATATAACAAAGAGATGGGTTGGTGCAAAGTGCGCCGCACCAACCCTCTTACCTCCACACCTAACACTTTGAGTATCACTAATCAAGTCTAATTAAACAACTAGCCAATTAAGGTTTAGGTTTGAAAACTTAATAAATGATTTAATTTCCCTATTTTTTGGGGAATGAACTAAATCAACAAAGCATGTGTGCATTAATTTGAAAAATGAGATTTAGATTAAGAATTATTCCAATATATATAATTAATTAATTAATTTTTACCAATTAAATAATATATTCCATTTAAATCGATGCACGGATTGCCGAATATACCCTCGTCAGAGGACGAGTATAGAAACGAATGCCGTGGGAACCGACGCGAGCTGGCTTTTGATTGGGAAGGGCACTGTCGTCATTTGATGAGTCTCCTCAAAAGATAGCGGCGGATGCGCCAAGGCACCGAGTTGATTAATACCCTCGGCCGCCCGGCGTCTTCCAAAGAGGCCGAAGAAGAGGAAGAAGAAGAGGTAAGAGAGACGAGAGCGATGGCGTCGTTGCAACTCTCGAGCCAATGGATCGCCGGAAAGACGGCTTTCGCTTCGCGGAATTCGCCCCGGACGGCGGCGCCTCGACGCGTCGCCATGCGCCCGATCAGGGCCGGATCGTACACCGACGAGCTCGTCCATACCGCTGTGAGTCGATCTAGTGTCTCTGATTCGTTATAGGCTTCTCTAATATGATCCCTCGGCCATGATCTGGTTTTAAAACGCTATATTACTAGGCAAGTGGTCGCCTTTGTACATCTCTCCCGATTGGGTTTTTCTGATGAAAGTTTTTTTTGTTTTTTTTACTGATTGTGGATTTTGTTTCTGTTGATTTATTGAACTAGTGCTATCTTGTTGTGATGTGTCCGGTTTTTGTTTAAGATTTTATATGCTGTAGGTTCAAGTAAGTCTCTGTTTCATAATACTGCAACAGGATGAAAGTATATAAGAAGATGAAGTGAGTTTTGATTGGAGTTTGAGGTTTCTTTAACGGGAGCAGACATTTAGACCCAGAAATTGGAGATCTTGGTTTTGCTTAGGGAAAACTGAATAGTTGGTTAACTTATTGATTTTTTAATGAAATATACTGGCATTTCATTTCAGATGATGGAAGGATTTGTGTACATCTGTTTTATATGACGGTTAATATCACATAAGAGTTACTCCATTCTCGTTTTAAAACGTTAATAAATTTAAACTCTTGTGGGCTAAAATTGTCCAGTGACTAGCTGTAGTGATTCTTGTCTTTTAGTTTGTACGATGAGTCAATGGTGGCTAAGGAAACTAACAGCACTTGGCTTATCACCTAGGAGAGGAAGTAATTTGGGAACGAACTTGCCCTTGAGGGCAAGGAAGGATTGGGTTCATGGGAATGTGCATTGCACTTGGACATGGGAACTCAAAGCTTCTACGATAGCAAATTTGCTTAAACCATCTACGTTATATATATATATATATATATATATATATATTGATGTAGTGGTTCGCAACAAACATGTATTCAGACATTTGGGTCTGATACTTTGAAATAGATTGCCTGTATAAAGTTGTGTGGTACGTGGAATCCTGTCTTATCATGTTAAGATCTTTAATTTCTTGTTGGTATTCCGAAACTTGTCATGTCAATATTCCTTTGTTTTCTTATCTATTGCCATATGAGTTCTAATTGTTGTAGCAAAAAGAATATGGCTCGTAAAGATAGTATATAATAACAAGACCAATTACAAAGCATTGTAGATTCATCTCTATAAGAAAGAAAGGGAAGGTGATTAACAAACAACATAGATGCAGTGAATGGTTCAATTCTTTAATTTTGAAATAGAATTAGCTAATTTGTCTCTAGGGATTTTTACACTTGTTGTTTTTTGTATTGCAGAAATAGCCTCTTACAATGCAGGGTAAGATTGCCTACAATAGACCCTTCATTAGGAATCCACATTAGTGAGAGCTTCGTGCAATAGACTATCCTTTTTTTGTTATTTTTTGCATTATTATAAATTATTTGCTTTTCTGTAAACATGGTATTTTTGGCAATATCTCTATTTAGTTACACTTTTGCTTTGCTGAGACAATTGTTTGCTCATTTACTGTTGTAGAAATCTATTGCTTCTCCTGGGCGAGGAATTCTTGCAATCGATGAGTCAAATGCTACATGTGGCAAGAGGCTTGCATCAATTGGTCTAGAGAATACTGAAGAAAACCGCCAAGCTTATAGGCAGCTTTTGTTGACCACCCCTGGTCTAGGTGCATACATATCTGGGGCTATTCTTTTTGAGGAAACATTGTACCAGTCAACCATAGATGGGAAGAAGTTTGTTGATTGCTTACTCCAAGAGAAAATCATGCCCGGTATCAAGGTCGATAAGGTAATTATTAGCTAGATCAAATAGGCCTGTTAGTGCTATCAAAGTTAAGAAACTTTTGTTTCATTGCCATGAAATTTGAAACTTCACTCTTCTTTGTCTCATTGTTAAGGGCTTGGTACCATTGCCTGGATCAAACAATGAATCTTGGTGCCAAGGATTGGATGGATTGGCCTCAAGATGTGCTGAATATTACAAACAAGGCGCACGTTTTGCCAAATGGTTTGTTTAGTTCTCTTAGATCCTCCTATTATTTGTTTCATATTTCATATTGTATTTTATCCAATTATGATGGCATGTATCTTCTAAATGCACTGTAAAAAAACTGCAGGAGGACAGTTGTTAGCATTCCTTCGGGACCTTCAGCTCTGGCTGTTAAAGAGGCTGCATGGGGACTTGCTCGTTATGCTGCCATTGCCCAGGTAAATAAGATACCCTTTTCTAGTGTACTTGACTAGAATCGTGAAACTAAAATATCACTGCATTTATTCTTGAACCATGAAATATTTCAGTTGCAGATGTGAAAACAACTTGTCAATAATAGTTGGCAGCATGTGGAAATTCTGGATTTAACAAAAAAATGTTATCTAGGAAAGATAACCCTTTGCTGAAGATCCTTGATATGTATAGTATACTCCTACAATTTTCAGAATGGAGAAAATCTAATGCATTAAATTAAACATGAAGTTTTCTTTGCATATACTTATTACGTTTTTCTGACTGCGATCAAATGTGCCTAACTTTCAAGATTAACGCACATTTACTTTATTCTATCATCTACTACTTATTTTGATTATCACTGAATTTAATATTATTGTTCTGGCAGTTATTTTTTACTCTTATTTTTACAAACTTTAATTCTTACCACATTGTAGGATAATGGGCTAGTCCCAATAGTGGAGCCTGAGATTCTCCTTGATGGAGATCACCCAATTGAAAGAACTCTCGAGGTGGCTGAGAAAGTTTGGGCTGAAGTCTTCTTCTATCTAGCTGAGAACAATGTAGTATTTGAGGGCATTTTGCTCAAGCCTAGCATGGTCACCCCAGGTGCCGAGCACAAGGAGAAAGCATCGCCAGAGACCATTGCAAAATATACATTAAAAATGCTAAATAGGAGGGTTCCCCCTGCAGTTCCTGGGATCATGGTATGCTTAATTTTCTGAAGATTGCATCTTTATCTCCACTTTAATATGAATTAAAGTCTTACCAGCTTGTTCACTTGCAGGGATGTGTGATTCTCTTATATTTCTTTTAATTATCGTTTATTTTTTTGCGTTGTCTGGTTATGGAATTTGAGATAATAAGTGAATAAATGGAGAATGCTTGTTAGTAGTTGTAATATATTTTCCTTTTTTGTTCAGTTTCTCTCTGGAGGTCAATCGGAGGTGGAAGCGACTTTAAACTTGAATGCAATGAACAAAGGCCCCAATCCATGGCATGTCTCCTTCTCTTATGCTCGTGCTCTTCAGAATAGTGTCTTGAAAACCTGGCAAGGACGACCGGAGAATGTCGATGCTGCACAAAACGCGCTCTTGGTTCGTGCAAAGGCAAACTCACTAGCTCAGCTAGGTAGGTATTCCGCAGGGGGAGAGAACGAGGAGGCCAAGAAGGGGATGTTCCAGAAAGGGTACACCTACTGAAGAGAATACGAGAAAAGCACAATTTTAGTTTCCACAAGTTTCTTTCTATGTCATCTGAACTTAGATTGCTATTTCCTTTCATGTTTTACAAATTCATATGGGTCAGAATAAT
This sequence comes from Alpinia galanga, assembly GCA_037177395.1. Lineage (NCBI taxonomy): Eukaryota > Viridiplantae > Streptophyta > Magnoliopsida > Zingiberales > Zingiberaceae > Alpinia > Alpinia galanga. Next base: position 3,417,471 of record JBAMHZ010000072.1, read on the forward strand.
TATCAAACAGAGTAGCATTCAGGTGCTAGAGTATGGAATTTAAAGGTGTTTCATGTTTTGCCTGAGCAAGGATAATTCAGATGTTTGAAACTCTTTTGCACTACGTAGCTATTTCGTTGTCTGAGATTTATCTGCTATCCATTATTAACAATAGGAAACTTGTGTTTGAGTATGCTCGCTTTTTCCTTCTCTGTTTTCAATTTTCATCCATCATGGTACTGGATGAGGCGAGTTAGAAAGGCATGAGTATGTTTGTCATTTATAATCTCTGTTCTTATTTCCAAACTAGAACTCGAAAACTCGATTCATTAGCAGCAAATATATCGTGTTACTTTATTCCCAAACATAAGGGCAACCAGTTTGGCTTAATTCAATGAAAGTAGAGACCCAAAAGAAAGTTGAGATGGTAATGAAAGAGCGAAAAAGAAAAGAAAAGCATGATATTTCAATCTCATACAAACAGCCACCAGTAAATAGCTGAGACAACCGTAAGTCTCAAAATAATAATAATAATAATAATAAAAAGAGACCAAAAAGTCAATTTAAATTCCAAGTAGGAAACTAGAACTAGTTCCAAATGCGAACAAAATCATCTTTGCTCCTCCTTAAGTTTACCTCACAGTGACAATGTCATCGATCTTCAAAATCATCCTCACACACTCGGCTGCCAGTGTAATCGCGCTCGTGCTAACCAATAATGGCTGCACGACATTCTCCTCCAGGATGTTTGTGATTTGTCCCTTCCTCACATTGATTCCGGAGTTGATCTCACCCTGGGCATGCCGGTTCCTGAGCTCCGTGACGATGACTATCGGGTTAAGGCCGGCATTTTCCGCCAAAGTGTAGGGAATGACCTCGAGGGCTTCTGCAAACTCCTTTATGCAGTAACTTTCCATACCTTTAAGCTCTTTTGCCCAGGCTCCAAGCTGCCTGGACATTTCTATTTCCGGCGCACCCCCACCAGCAATCAGAAATTTCTTATTTACCAAGCATCTGTGAGACAATGCAAATTATATTACTACAAATTGCAAAATTATCAACAGCTAGGGCATCATCACATCAGAGCAACACTACAAATCAGAGGAGAGTGAACTGCAAATGATGAACGCAACCCATCCATTTTAATAGGAATAGGAAGGAAAAAAAAAAGAAGCAACGAATTTGGTACAAACTTAAATATCTATCCTTTAAACTGCTCGTTGGCTTTGAAGAAAATCAACAAAATTAACCAGGATAAAAGGCATACCCTTACTATCATCTGATCACCATTTTTATGAAAGGCCTAATTTCTTATGTGATCCAAGCTGACATACAATTTTTGCGTTTGCAAGGCAATCCCACTATTGAATCAAGGAAAGTCACAGATCCAATGGAAAATAATACTCTTTCAAGTGTTATTAATGCCTTAACTTAAAAACAGCATTGATGAAAATTTTGAATAGTTACATCTAAATTATATAAAATAACTCAAATCCAGAAGCAAGTAAACTAATACAACCCTCAAGGACAGAGCTAACTGATCTTAAGGTTCATAAACAAATAGAAACAAAAATGATGCTCAAACTACAAAAAGGTTATCCATGATATCCTATACTACTTGGATTCAGGTACAAGCATCCAATATGGTGTATTGGAGCCAAGTATTTGCCTATGGTACATTATCATGTAATACCATCAGCAAGAGGATCTATCATCTAGAATCTAACACAATAGCACTATTGCCGTGTCAGCATGAGTACAGAGGGTAACTAAAGAGTTTACATAACAGAGCTGATATGCAAGCTTAACACTGTTCTTTTTCACAATAAACTTCAAGGAAATATTCAATGTGAACTCTGTCAAAATTGCTACAATGCTCTCATCTTGCTTTCACTATAAATGCAATATGATGGACTATCAGCTTGGATCCTTTATTAATAGATACAACTGTAGGTTATTATCACTTCTTGGATACTTTGTTAATTGCTCCTACTAGTGACAGAGCATCACAATTTTTGTCACTGATTAACGTCATTACTACTCATTACCTATTTTTAACCGCACTCCAAATGAGTGACAGAGCATCACAATTTTTGTCACTAATTAACGTCATTACTACTCATTGCCTATTTTTAACCGCACTCCAAATGACATACATAACTTATCAGATGTCTATAATCAGATTATCAGTCTATTATCCACAAACTAAAACTAGAACATCCCATAATATCCTCAGACTTTAAACTTTTCCTACTTGGCCCCTTAGAAACCTCAAGACATGCCAAGCATAAATGTGATGCCAAACTAGTTCCCTACCCAATAATTCACTAAACCTTCAGCATCACAGTCATCTATGACACCGGCTAATGTAATAGCTCAAGAATGCCCCAACGGCACAACATACAGATTTTTCTACCCGACCCAACTGTACAGTGATTTTAGCATGTATAACCGAAAACAAAAAATAAAAAGGGAGAAGAAAGAAATTCGACCATAAAAATAACCACCAGATATTAATAAAATTTCACAAAAATTGCAGGAAAATATGGAAGGTTATTTGCACAGAGTTATAGAGAAAATGACACGGATGAATTAACCTGACAACGCAAAGGGCATCATGGAGACTGCGTTCTGCCTCGTCAAGAACCAGCTGGTTCGATCCTCGAACAAGCACAGTTGTTGTCCTTCCCATGTCTTTGATTCCTGTTATCTTTACAATCTTTCCATCCCCGACAGAAACTTCCTCGACACAGCTTGCAAACCCTAGCTTGTCTTCTCGGAAGTGCTCAATATTAGCAATTGGCAGGCAGTTCAAAGTTTTTGTGATAAATTCAATCTCATCTCTTTCCACATCCTTTAACACCAGAATCTTCGCCTTTGCCAGGTAGTGCAGTGAGAGATCAGTCACAGCATCTCTCAGAATGCTTTTTTGGATAAGAAGCACATTACATCCTGTGGATTTGATCTTCTTAACCATCCCCAGGATATAATTCCGTTCTTCGCGTAGGATCCGGTCCATTTGGGTGTAGTCAGAAACCACGATGCTCTGCTCAATGTCAGTCTTTGGTGGAGAAATCTGAAACTGTATGACAGCAACCTTAGCATTCTCAACCCGAGTTGGGCCGCCAGCCGAATGGCTGACCTTCTTATCAAAGACGAGACCTTTGACTAGTTCTGTGTCATCAACAGTGCCACCGAGTTTCTTCACTATCTTCACATCGCGGAGATCTACAATGTCCGGTTGTGCAGGGTCGACGACGGAGAGGACAGCATCAACAGCCAAAGGAGCCAGAAGGGAGGAATACTGACTAACGACCTTGCTGTTGAGGGAGGTAGCGGCGGATTTCACAAGGGCATCGCGATTGGAGAGATCAAGCGGTATGGCCATACTGTGAAGGACATCGACGGCGCGGATGGACAAGCGATGAAGGGCGTCGGAGACCGCGGTGGGGTGCACACCGGCGGAGAGAAGGGAAAGAGAGCGCTTGAGTAGGGATCCTGCCAGTACGACCACAGTCGTCGTGCCGTCACCGGCAGCAGCGTCTTGCGAACGGGATAGATCGACGAGCATCTTGGCGGCGGGCTGGATGACCTCCATCTTGTTAAGAATGGTGGCGCCGTCGTTAGTGATGATGACCTCGCCGTTGGCGGAGGCTATCATTTTGTCCATTCCCTTGGGTCCAAGGCTAGTGCGCACGGCGTCGGCAACGGCGCGGGCGGCGATGATATTCGCCTGCCGGACATCGTCACGCCGCTTTGTGTCCACGTAACTCTCCGTCTTCAAGGAGGGAGCCCGAGGGACAGCGGCGGCGGTGGCCATGAGGAAAGCAGCGGCGCGGCAGCAAACGGAGCGAGATCTACCGAAACCCTAACACCCACGCGGACCTTTCGAGAATCGAGGAAGAACTTGAACAGAGAAGGAGAGTGACAAATTGCGGCTATGAAAACAGAATATACGGGCCGGTTGATGGGCCTCAAATTGGGCCAATAAAGTATACGTTGGAGTCTGGACAACAATTAATATCAATAAATTGGAAGGACTCTTTTTTTATTTTCTTTTTTTATTTCTAATTTTAAACAATAAAAAAATTCCTTAATTAAATTGCTTAATAGAACATAAATTTCAAATAGTTTTAAAATTAATTAACGCTGTCTATTATTAGTCGTCACTACTATAATACCTTAAAAAGTAAATTAGATTTATTTTTTTTCCAACATAATTATATATATATATAATATATATATATATATATACAAC
>JBAMHZ010000072.1:3437640-3449147 GCA_037177395.1 Alpinia galanga
GCCGACAATCAGCGGCGATCAATAGCAGCTGACTGCAGTCGGTGACCGATGGTAATCAGTAGCCAACAGCCTATAACCAATAGCGATCAGCAATTGACTGCGGTCACTGGCCTATAGCCAATGGCAATCGACAGTTGGCGGTCGACGACGATCAGCAGTCGGCGGTTGGCAACGACTAGCAGTCGACGGAATCGGCGACAGTCGACAGCAACCATCGGTGAAAAATGACTAACAATTAGCCGGCGGTGACGGCGGCGATGGCGATGGCAGCGACGGCAGTAGAGAGGGCAAGTGGTATGCGACAACGAAAATAATTGATCGATTAGAATTTTAATTATATTAATAATTTATGTATAGTTTAATTGATATTTATTAAATTGATAAATGTATTTTTATCTCAAATGATAAAAATAGAAGGATAATTTTAGAAAAAAAATTTCCATAACTCCAAGAACTTTGGAAGTAATCCCTAAGATTAATTAAGACAAGACCCAAGTGACTAAGGCTTATAAGTTTAGGAAAGTCACTAAGAGTACCAAGGTTATAAGGGAAGTAATTCCTAAAGTTGACCTTGAGGAGTTCTCAATGACCAAGACTAACAAGCCAAGAAAGGTCATTAGAAAAGTACTTAGGGAGGTCATCCCTAGTGAATACCTAGTTAATTCAAAAAACTTAAATATATTTTGGGTTCTAAAAATGTCAATGAAAATCAAGTTTTTTCAGAGATTTTTTTTATTCTTTTTATTTATAATTCTTTTACTGATGTACATAATGTACCTATACCTTCGTTATTTGATAATTACTCAAATCCTTAAAAAAAAAAAGGGAATTTTATTGATAAAAAACTTATGAATGAATAGCCAAGGTTATCTGTAACCAAATCGAACCCTAAAAGTATTTTTTTTTATTATCTATCTTAAAATTCAAAAAAGAAGAATTAAAACCGTAATTTGCTTTCATTGCCGGTGGACGGCGTTGAGCGGTTGCGCCGGCGCGCCGTTACCGGCCGCCGTTCTATGGTCCCCTTTGTTCAGGTGGTGCCGCAACGCCCGTTGGATCTCCTCCTCCGTCATGCTTGGCCTACATCCGCCCACCGGTTCCCCCAAGTATTGTTGCACGACCAGCACCGAGGACGTCGTCGTCGCGGAGTCCGCCGACGCCAGAAAGTCCCCCAGCGTGCCCAGCTCCGGGCATTCTGTCCAATCCGCCAACCCGGCCATCAGCACCAGCGCCGCCTCGCACTGCCTCCGCCCCACCACGATCAAGTCGTACCTCCCGCTCTCAATCGTTCGGATCACCCCCATCATCTCCTCCGTGCTGTTCACCGCGTTCTCGGAGTAGGTCGCCGACTCTTCGCCCACCTTTCTCAGCCGGAACTCGGTCAGGAAGGCGTTGTCCAGTTGCTCGTCTTGGAGGCCCTCGGCTGATCTTGCCGCGGAGGCCGCGTCGCCGAGAGCGAACCGGACGATGGTGAGATTGACGCAGGGGTTCTCCGCCATGCGCGCTGTGTAGGCCAGCGCCTCGCGGTCGTCGGGCCCGCCGAAGAAGAGCTGAGCGACGCTGTAGGAGTGGCGACCAGAGCGGCTTTTGCTGCTGAGGCCGCGGTCGACAAGGACGCCGACGGAGCAAGGCGAGGCCGCGAGCATGTTCTCGTTTAGGGTTTTGATGGAGGGGTCGATAGGCTCCATGCCGCCGTCGACGGTTTGCTGCTTGTGGAAAGGAAGGAGGATGAGTACGACGTGCTTTTCATCGGCGAGGCTGCACACGTCCTCGTGCATCGTGGCGTAGGGCGAGATGATGGTGAGGGTTTGAACAGAGATGCTGGCGGTCTGCTGCTCGTAGCTTTGGAAGGCGTGGGAGATGTGGTCGGAAGGATGCTCGTTCGCTGCGGCGGAGTGCTTGCGGCTGCCGCTGACACTCCCGCTCGTGGTGGCGTTGTGGACGATGAGCAGTGAGGAAGCGCGGCCGGGGAGCTCAATGAGATGAATGGCGTAGACGAAGATGGGAGAGCGCTTGGTGGGGCTGGAGAGCTTGAGGAGGCTGAGGATGGACGGGACGTTGCGGGTGTTGTGGACGCAGGCCAGCACCCGGAGCTCGGCGTCGGAGTTCGAGCGTTGCAAGGTCCGGCGCTTGTACCCCAAGCGCCGCCGCACAGGGCGGTGGAGGTACCTCACCGCCGGCGTCACCAGCGACGTTAACACCAACGAGGTCATTACAATCACTGCAAAGGCTTCATCGTCCAGAACCTGAGCGGCGGAGTGATCAACTAATTGGCCTCTAAATCACAAATTGTTCTGTTCTTGATTGATTCTTACCCTTCGATCTCTTCCGATTTCGAGAATGATCATCTCCACCACGCCTCTGGTGTTCATCAAGAAGCCAAGCGAGAGGCCCTCGCGCAATGGTATCATGTAGAAGAGGGCAATCAGAACGGTACCGGCGACTTTGCCGACGCTGGCGATCACGAACACTACGAAGAGGAGCGCCGCCGTCCTACCTTCTTTGACGGTGGAGAGATTGGTTCTGAGCCCGCTAATGGCGAAGTAGAGCGGCAGCAGCAGCCCGGTGACAAGGTCCTCCAGCTTCTCCAGCAGCGCCACCCCGAGGGGACCTTTGTTGGGCACGGCGAGGCCGAACATGAATGCCCCGAAGGCGGAGTGGAGGCCGATGGCATCGGTGACAGTGGCCGCCGCCATCATGCCGGTTATCACGAGGCAGACGTGGAAGTCACCCACGGACTGGCCCTCTGCGATCTGCCGCCGCATGAACCACCGCATGCCCCGTCGGGCGCCGTAGAAGCATAGGAGGACGAAGACGGCGCCCCACGTGAGGATCCAGAGGGAGGCCCACGCGGTGCCCCTGCTCTGCGTCACCGCGATGGCCATCGCCAGGATTACCCACGTGAAGGTGTCGCTGATGATGGCGGCGGACATGGAGAGGCGGCCGATGTCGGAGTCGAGCAGCTTGATCTCGGCGAGGATGCGCGCGAGGACAGGGAAGGCGGTGACGGAGAGCGCGAGGCCGAGGAAGATGAGGAACGCGTTCTGGTGGATGTTCTTGCCGGCGAAGCCCTGGAGCATGAAGGAGGCGACGGCGCCGGTGGCGAAGGGCAGGATCATACCGGCCGTCGCCACGGCCAACGCCTTCCGCCCCGTCTCCCGCACCATCGTCACGTCCATCTCCACCCCGACGAGGAAGAGGAAGCAGAGGAGCCCGAAGTGGGCGATCGTCTCCAACACCAACAGGCTCCGCGCCGGGAAGATGTAGTCGCCGAAGATCTCCATCCGACCCATCACCGACGGCCCAAGAACAATGCCACCCTGCAGCAGCGCAGATCATGGCATCGACCATCTAACTTCTACCCACCGAGAAGGATCAAAGTAAGTGGAGAAAAATTTACGAGGATCTCGGCGAGCACGCGAGGTTGGTTGAGGGGGCGGAGGAGGAGGACGAGTGTGCGGGTGGTGAGGACGACGAGGACGAGCTGGAGGACGAAGACGGGGAGCCCGTAGGAGAGGGGGCTGATGCCCTGCCAGATCGTGCTATTGGAAACCACCACGGGCTCGAAGCACATGATCTGCTGGGCTGCGCTTGCGGACGTCGTCGTCGCCATCTCCGATCATGTACTTGCATGTCGATCGCGAAGGAAGAGAAAGGATGGAAGATTACAGGAATGTCCATCTGCTCGAAGAGTTCATTGGTGGAGCGGAACAATCTCTCCATCCAATCCAGTGATTAGATCCTTACCATATTTAGGGAGCAAATATATACATGTTCGAAATCAAATGTCTGTCATTATTCGCGTTTTTAATCCTTTATATAGAACTAATTGAAAAACCAAAAAAAAAAAAATGGCATTTCACATAAAATTCCCGTCATTTCATTTGGGTAATGGTCTGACTCTGCACACTTCAGCATCAAACCCAGAGTCGATGAGGATGAGCAACCAAGCTCGCTGCTGCTCCGAAAGCCTATCAGTCGGGCCTTTTACTTCTACGAGCTTTGCTTCACCTCGACTGCTGCTTCCATGGAAGCGCCACAGCAATAGATCCGGCATGCCGCTGGACCAACTCCGGTAGTCGACTGCCAGATACCGGCAGAGGGAAGCCAAAGGGCAGCCTCCAATGCACGACACAGCAGCTCGCAGGTCTGGAAGCGAATGGCGTTCCCAGTTCACACCGCGGCAAGCCACCCCCATGTGGGACTCCCAGGAGCAGACTAAAATCTCCTCAGCCATGCCGTCTTCAATCTTCTGCAACTGGCATTCTATCAGATGCTCCCTGCTCGCGTAAAAGTCGTCCGTATCAAAATCTAGCGGGGCAGTCTGTTGGAGACAAACAAACAGTCAAATGACAAAAGTGGATCCATTGTCTCATTGCAAATCTGATGGCATACCTGAAATCTTGATATGAAGACGTCCGGGACATTGCAGAATATAACATCCCACATGAGAAGGCCATAGATCGTCATCCAGATCCCACTTTCCGAGTGGATGCCGCTCCATCCACCTTCTTCTGCATAGTATTGCAAGGCCAGCTGCTCGACTCCACACAGGTCATCATCATACCCATAATACAAATTCTTGGATGTTGTCTCATTAGACAAAGGTCTTCCAGTTACACAAACCTAGGCATGTCAGGAACAAAACCTTCAAGAGAACGCAGGAGTATGCAAACTATTTTTTTTTTAAGAAATTTTTCGTAATTTACCAGCGTGCAAAGTTTATATCCCACCTCTTTGATTTTTCGGTTAACAGAATCTGCATAATCAGGTACCCTCCACCGGCGTGGTGGTTTGCCTAAACGGAGAGCACGCCTTTGCAATGCCATTTTTGAACCAGCACGAACCCAGGGGTCTAATATTCCTTCTTCAGCCACAGAGAGACTCTCATTGAAACGATTCATATGCTCCAAATTAACAGAAAGCCTCAAGGTCCAGTATCCTCTCCTACTGTCACGAGTGACTTTTGTGAGGAGTCCCTTCAGAATCCTTATTGCATCTTCATACCTGGGAAATTCAAAATGCCCTCAATTCAGAATACTTGATAGCAAAACCAAATAAAAACTGAGCATAAACTAGATTTCGTGTGGCTGTAGGAATCTAATCCCTTCATCAAACCATAGAGTATATCACTAGTAATATTCAAACCCCTTCTTTCAAATATTCAATTTATCCAACTACAAAATGTATTGGTCATTTTGTAGCATGCTCACATCTTAATCTATTTTCTTTCATTTCTAGCATCTTCTAAAACTCCACCTAGTTACTCCAGGTTAGTAATATATTTCATTTGTCTATTTTAGAAATGCCAAACATTCATCTAAGTAATGTAATTTCCATTATATATATATATATATATATATATATATATATTGAGAATGGAACTTTAAAATGTCTATAGCTCTGATCCATATGGCACTTCTAAAATGCCCAAAGCTCTTATCCATCAAGTACGGAATATTGTATGCTAGTTATACATATATATTTTTAGCCTAAGGGGCACACAACATCACACAACTCTAGGAGTTCCTCTTCATTTCAATCAATCTCTTTATCCTATTAATAATAGAACACAGCATCATTTTGTTGAATAGTAGATCTTAAAGAATTTAAAATTCTTAATTGTAGAAAATTCATATCCATTCTAACTACTCTATGGCTTTTTTTTTATTATCAAAAGTATATTCCATACATTCAATTTAACTCTATTTTAACTTTAAAACTTATGGTTCCTACAGTTTCTATAATTTAAACTTTAGATTTAATCTGTATACGCTCTTGTTAAATGATGCCTGCAAATAGCACATATTAACAAGATATATGACAATGTCAAGTCAATAAAAATCATATGCTAATCTCTTATTATACCTAGAATTAAGTTTTATACAAAAAAGAAAAAAGAGCAATTTGCCTAGCAGCTTAAGCTAAACTAAGCACACAGAATATGATCCTTCTATGCAAGAGGTAACCACCATACTTGAGCCCCCAAGAATGTTTGTTTGCTCAGCCAAGTTAGGAAAGAAAATATTAATTCTGGCAAGAAGGCTTTGAGTTAGCAAGTAGATCACAAGCTTCAATAATTAAGGTTCTGTTTACCCATCCAAGAGCAACTGGCCTGTGAGATAGTACATGTCTAGTGGCTACAACTCTAGATGGTTTAGACAAAATGTGAAAAGGCAACATTGAAAAACAAAGTAAATTTGAACTGATTGAAGAGCCTAAAAAGCATTTACAGAATTATTGTATTAGTATCTATGCATTATTTTATGAAAGAAAGAATTTATTATACCTATGCTCGCGCTCAAAGAAGGAAACACCCAGTGATAGCACTTTTGAGTACACAAATAATGCTGAAAAACATGAATAAAAATGTGGCGGAGGATCAGTGGTAAAGTGATGTTTTCTTGTAAAGCTAGTGCACATACGGACACCAGCTATGTCAATGCATCTTGTCACCATTTCCACATTATTTTCTTCAAGAGATTCATCCACTATTTGAGCCACTTCAATGGCCTATTTCGAAAACAGGTTTTCAATAGGTAGATGAAAGGACAAACTTATTACCTCTTCAATTGAAAAGTAGACAAAAAGCTTACCTCTTCATAATCAGTAAGATCAGATCGATCTTGAAAAATTTGGTGAGAAAAATTGCAGACATAATCTGGAAATTTGATAATCCCAAGATCAACTAAAAGAAATTCTGAAAGGTCCTGATCACCATTAAGGAAAAAGAGCCTCTGCATAAACAACAACATGATAGTATACTGAAGTCAGATGGTAAATCCAAATTCCTAATGAAATAACATTCTATTAGGGGGGAAAATATTAAGAAGTTAAATGCAGCCAATAAAATGGTTGAGTAACCTGAATGCGCCAGAAAAGAATATCAGCTAAAGAAGAAATTCTTATGCAGCTTCCAGTTTGTTTGAGAATCATCTTTGGTAGCAGTGGGCTGTCGCATGCTAACAGTTAAACCTATAAACAAGAATCAATCTAAAAAAACACAACAGTAGAAGTGATGGTACCATGCTCCACTGGCATAAGCAGAGAAGAGGATGTTTACAAGTTCATTTCGACGACTGCAGTTGACTCCTTTCTGAAGAACAACCAAAACAGGAAACATAACCAAAAAATAAAAAAGGATATTTAGCTAGAGCAATTGCCAAAGATTCAATGGTTTTGAAGAAGCAAAACAAGGTTGACATATATACACATATATAAGCCATAAACACAAGCCTTTAAAACCTAAACATTGGAGTCTTTCATATATATCATAGTTGACATATAAAAACAAACATGACTTGCATTCTGAAAGCATTTTTATTCAAGTTAAACTTTAACTGAATTTAGCAGCTGTAAATATCAACCCTAATAATTTCCTCAATATCAACATTTTATTATAGGAATAACCTAATCCCATTCTTGTACTCATCATTTGCTCTGCCCTTCATTGTCTCAAGCACAAACATGCACACTACACTCAAAGAAGAGACATCGTCATCTTCCTATCGCTGAACACATTCGTAAAGGTCCAAGCACTCAGTGATCATGCACTGGATTCGTTGTCAAACTTCCTGCAAGGTAGTCGCAATTCTGCTTGAGTTCCTAAATTCACAGACAGCTGAAGCCTCTCTTCACGAAACTCCAGCATCCACTCCACATCTTCTTAGTTGTTGTGCTTCCCTCAACATCAGAGCTTCCTAGGATCAGGCTCTTCATAACTCCCTGGGACATAGTTTTCATCAGCTCCTGCACTTTTAGCTCTTTCTCCTTGTGTGCTCCTCAGATCCAACATCATAAAACCTGCATGGAAGATCAAGTTCTAACCTCATCATCTCCTGCATCTTCCATTGCGCACTCCAACTCATGAGGTCAGGAAGTTGTTTTGGTGTCTAGATAGCCTGTCTCCTATCTTTTGCTACTGTTCATCAGTAGCATCTACCATCTTCTCCTGCAGCAGTTTACTTACAATGCACTATATTCCATCGCGCGCTCAAACTTGTGACATCAGGAAGTTCTTTTGGTGTCTACACAACCGGGTCTCCCATCTTTTGCTAATGTTCATCAGTAGCATTCTTCTCCCGTGGCAGTTTACTTAGAATGCACTATCTCCCACTGTGATTCCCTTAGTGTCTAGACAAGGCTAAAAATCATATTTTCATTAACATTTTCTAACAAAAGACTTACAATAATAATAACCACCATGCTTAATCCCACTAGGTGGGATCAACTATATGGATCTTCCTATACCATTAGGCTCTATCCCCTATTATAATATCATCCATATTTAAATAAATTTTACCTTAGATATCTTGGCACATTGATAGCTTAATTAGGGTGGAAGACATTTATATTTTTACAACTAAAATATTTCTTAATATGTTTGAAGGAAGTCGGTATTCTAGGAGCTAAGCTTGTTGATGCTCCCCTACATACAAATAACAGACTGATCATAAGATGACGAAAGTCATTATTTGGTTGAAGCATTGGAGATTAGTTGCAAATTTGAACTATCTTATTGTTGTCATCTTATTTGTTATTAGTATAATGAGTCAACTTCTAACCTTATCTTAAGATTATTACAAGGCAGTTTTAAAGGGAGTCCAAGAAAAGATCTCCTATCATGACTATAACGACCTTTTGGATTAGACTAGTACTCCCAGCAATAGGGTATCCACAGTAAGCTATTACATTCTTCAAGGAGGTGACCTGATATGTTGAAAGAACAAAAACCAAATTATAATGGCCAGAACCCAGTGCTAAGGCAATATGCAAATTCATGGTTCAAGGCAAATATGTTCCTATTTGACTAAAAATTGATGATAAATTTCGTAGAACTTCTGCTGTGATAATTAAGTTGTCATGCATATTGATTTTAGTCCAATGTTATTGAAAAGCCATAAAAATTACCACTACATCAGGGAAAAACTATAGTCCAAAAAGATGATTGCTTCTCTTATTAGTTTGTAATGCTTCTTTTATTAGTTTGTAATGAACCATGTGATATTTAGGAAGACTTGAAAAGTCCTAAAATTGAATATGATTGTAACAAAAAAGGATCTTACAATATAGTTGCGTGCGATCGCTGAGGTTATATTTTGAAATGCATCAATAAGGAAGTATATATAAATTGACAATGAGAATTACTCAGGGAAGCAACTCAATTAATCATTTAACATCTTCTAGGAGGATATCTCAAAAGGTTTATTAACATGTATATCATACAAGTATGTGAACTGTGGAATAATTGAACTACACTAAGACCTATCAAAAATTCAAAAGATACTATTACAAAATAAATTGGCTTACAAAATGAAGTGAGAAAAGGAATATGTAAGCTGCATAAATGTATATATGTCGGACCCGTATCTGTCCACATACTAGCTCTTAGTACGTAGTCACCAGAAGCCCATGTGTCAATTTAGGAGAACAACTATGGTAAAATCCATAATTAGGAAAAACCATCCAACAGTACTCCAACCTTTACGTAAGATATACTGGACATATATAATTAGGAGATCATCCTGGACAGATACTGGAGTGCATAGATTATTGAGACTGATCAAGATATTTTTTTGAAGTAATAGTCAAGAAATGTTGGATGTAGGCAGTTATCTGGAAAAAATATAATTAGGTTACAATCATAGTTACCAGCAACCCCCATCATTGGTAAGCCCACAAGTTCATCAGTTGTTTTTTTCCCATTATGGATAACTTGTGCACATGACTATTCTTATGCAAAATTTCCTCGCAATTTCCCAACGGGCCTAATATTCTGTTCCAAGTAAACCTTAACATTTATAAGCATTCCTAGCACCAATAAATTATGATAACCGTGTTCTTCTAAGTATAAACTGACTATGGGGAGTACTATTTAATCAAAGAACAATAATCTACTGATCAATCAGGCTAAACTTAGCAAATGTCAATTAACCATGTTTGAAATCTTGTACTGTGCCAAACGAAATGGTCAAAATGTATTGTTATGCTAAATCATCAAAACTCAATACCATTCGGCACCCAAGTTTAAAATCTCAAGTTGTACTATAGTTTTGATTTTTTTACTAGAAAGATATTATTCTAGTATATGATCCGATGCATAGTGCCGATGACAAATTGAAAGTCGTAAGAGGAAGAGGATAAAGCAAAGGAAGCAGTCATTGTCTGTGCCGAGTGGTATCAAATTTCGATAATTTATCTGAATGAAATACTTTGATAGTTTCACTCCGTATGATACGAGATTTAAAATCAAGCTCGACGCATAAAATGTCTCCTTCCTATGCTTTATCTCTTTCCTTCTTCGACTCAAATCCATTATTGTCATTATGCATTGAAACAACAGCACGATACTAGAATATTATCATTCTAGTTAAACACTGAAACCTTGAAATTTTGAACCTTGCAATTAACAAATGAATGTTAAACAATACGGTTGTGCAAATGCATTGTGCTACATGTAACTGATGGATCACATCTAGCAATCATGTCAAACAATGTCCATGTGCATGCAGTACTACTGGTTCAGATCAGCTAGCACACATAATGGCATTCCAGCAACATCATCCTCATTTTATTGGATGATTGAAAACCTTCGTCCCCACTAAGCTTTGCCCAAACTTAGTCAGCTTACAAGTAATGACTGGCATTTCTCAGCACAATAGTTTCACGCAGTTCAATATATCAGAGAATTAAGATGGAATTTGTTATTCAAAACATATTCAAGCAAACACAAATATCTAGAGAGAGAGAAATAGGATCAGCAATTTAGAAAACTTATATGAGTTTCCACACAAACCTTTTGAACTTCTGAACTTATGATTTGACGCATTTCAGAAACATTTAGCAAGTCAAGAATCTCTTTCATGTTGTATGTAAACGAGTCATCACATGAATGAACTGAGTAAATGAAACCTGCCACTTAATGATAAGTAAACTTTAGTCATTACCTTTAGTAAAATAAAGTAGAAAACATTAACTAAGAGGGTTCGAGATATACACTGTAGTTCCTCAATAGCTTTTTGTGCATCTTGAATCTCAGGGTAGGAGATGCTGCTTACCCTGAACCACGGTCCTATTACAACATAAAGCGATTAATAAAATTGTAACTTAAAAGGGAGTGGCATTGAAAAGTTCATACTCGTGACCACCAATCTCCACAACTGTATTATAGTTTAAAAATAAATAAATCCATCTAATAGAATACAACAACGACAACAATCAAACTTTATCCCACTAGGTGAGGTCGACTATATGGATCCTTCTACGCCATTGAATTCTATTCCCCACTATATTATCATCTACACTTAAATAAATTTTATCTTATTTTATTGTTGCTAATTAAGTATTTTTTGATCTTCCTCATTTGATGTGCGTATTTATCATATTTCACATCGCCTAACTGGAGTATTTATTGATCGACTAAGTACATATCTAGACCGTCTTAGCCGTATCTTTCAAATTTTTCTCGCAATACATGCAACTCTAATTTTCTCTCTAATACGGTCATT
>JBAMHZ010000072.1:3471519-3488348 GCA_037177395.1 Alpinia galanga
TCGATTGTTCGTTATTCCAGTCGACTGGACCCTATCAGTCGACTGGCCAGTTGACTGATCTAACGTGGACATCGCATAGAATCGAGTGGCACTCGACCGGCGACTCGACTGTGCCTTACCAGTAGACTGGGCAGTTGGGTCACTCGACTAGTGACTCGACTGGCCAATCGGGTCACTCGACTGGGATGCTATTTATGGCCCTGGAACTTTCCAAAAACCTCACTAAACAATTGGCTAAAGCCCTAAAACTTGCAACACATAATTTTAAAGTTTTACAATGAAATTTACGAGCGTTACATCTAACAGCCACTCAAATCATGTGGTGGATAAAAATACACCGGATCTTGTTGAAATGGTAGTTTATCTCTTGTTCATGTTGTGCACTTTGATTATTTTTGTCTTTCGGGTTATCTATATGGAGTTAAGTAATTGTGAATACATTAACTTTTATGATTACTTGTTTGATATCATACAGTATTTACACTTTTCAGATTAAATAGAAATTTAATCCTGTTTATTTAACTTTAATTGGAAACTAATGTAGATGCAAATTTGCTAGGCCAATGTCTCTTCGAACTTTAGTTGTTGGCAACATACATGTCCTCTTCAATCCAAATCATAGGGATATCAAGTTGGGGCAGGTATTGGTTCCCTTATTCGTGCAACGTATATTATTTGTTTTATTTCTTAATTATTGTATTAGACATGCAAATCAGTCACTTTTTTGGAATGTATAATTTAATCGAACTGATACACCTTTCATGTTGCAGCACAAGTTAAGCTCAGTTATGCAGCATAATGAAATGCTAGCAATACCACATGAAGTTTAAGCAATATCTTGTGTACCAGCACATCTTCATGATATGGTTGTCCAAATCTATCTATATATATATCTAAAGGCATAATCCACCACATGGATTCTCATATTATTGCCAACTATGCTTTTAGAGAGCATTTTTAGTGGCTAATAACATGATGGCATTTGTATTTTTTAATCTACCCATGCATTCATAAGCTGGCTAAAATATGCCAAATGTCATTGTCAAGAGGAGATAAACTCTCAATGTAGTATCATAATGACCATTAATAACATTTAATTAATAGATATGCTATTTAATTCATCAACATTATTCATTTTTAAACAACACTGAATCTCAAATATCTAGATTTGTACTTCAAAAGGAATGTACAAAGAGTTGTTCATTTATTTTGTTGCCACAGGATTTTTAGCTTCTTTATTAATAACCAATCCTTTTTAGCCAAGTTTATTAATGTAATGTTAAGTTGGAATTAACCATATCTAACCAAGTATGAAGTCTTTTGGTTTTCCTTTTGTAATGATACATGCGTTAAGATTATATTTTAAATCTGTTTAGCCAAAGCTAAGCAATTCAAGCGATTGACAATGATTCTCTCTCTTTCCCCTGTGAATTAGAATCAAACTGTGATCACAGGAAGGCTAGATCAATCAAGTTTTTCATAGCCATCTCAATTTGATCAAACTTTAACTTGATTCCATCCACTTCCATTACCAATTTGACCAAATCCTTTTATTCACCAATTCCTAATGTAATGTAACAAATTTCTTGCTGATGTCTGAAACTATATTTCTTTTCTTCCCCCTAAATTTCTCAATTTCTATGAGGATACAATTATCTGTTAGTTAAGATGTAAATTTGTATGTAATTATGAGTGTCAATTGGACAAAAGAGTGCTTTACTCGTGTGAGGTTGGTTGTGGGCTTGCAGTTATCTCAAAGAGCTATAGCCTTTTGAATTTTAGAAGCTAGCTAGTTAATTGACAATTTACTTTTGAAAATCCTAGGTAGAGGGTTCTCTTCTAAAGAACCTCTCTAATCAACCCTGTTATCATTCATTTTGAGCTTGTGACAAAATTGTCTCTCTAGATATGTCAAGTTGACATATATACATCCATCCATCCATATAGTTATATGCTGCCCGACGGTTATATGCGTGACTATGCGCGCCACCGTTTCCGATCGCCGAATTCGTCGGATTTCTTCGCCGTCGAGCTGCTGTCCGCACTATAGCCCAGTTCCTGAACCCTAAGGGCACTGGTGCAATCCGATCTGGGCTAGATTTCGGCCGTGATTCAGCAGGAATCTGGCCATGAGAGGGCGATACCGGCAGTAATCGAGCGAAGTTACTGTGCATTCCTCGTTGTCATGCACAAGTGCACACGAGAGCGATGCCCAACATATTAAACCCGTGAGTATATATATATATATATATCATCTTTGTTAATATTATACTTCTCGCATTCATCCATACAACTATAGTCTATATCAACATATAGATAATTTTGATATGCAAATATTATGTCTATGATTAGAATGTTCACAACTCTCAATTTAGTTTGTATTTTCTTTATTTTATTAAGAGATACATTTAGTTGAACAATCTATAATTTGATGAAAGATTTCATTAATACGCAATGCTTCACCTTTCTGAGGACCAATTCTATCCTTCAAACCAGTCCCAGCTTTTTCTCCAATTTTTCTTCCATTTAAGAATGCTGAAATGTTATGTATATCTTTCCTTCCTAATTCTCTTTTCTACCTTTCTGTGCACTAAGAACAAACTATTCATAGATATTTAATTTAATATAAATCTTCTAACCACCAAACTGTTTTGTCTTTTGTCGAGATGCTTATTTTCCTTTAAATATCATGTTTTGGTGGTGACAATATTATCATCCATTTGAGACGCCATGAAAATCAAGCAAGATATTAATATAATAGATGACGAATTGATTGAGTTAAAACCTTACAAATACTTGTTACTCAATTTTTGTGTCTACGTAGCCTTTAAACTCCTGTCTATGTGTTAGCTTGACATCCATTCATATAACTTCTGCCTGTGATATTTTGCATTCAGATTTGTGACATCATGAAGCATTAGTGCTATCTGTCAAAACTGGGAATTTATTCTGTTGGTTTCGTTTTCATGGTCTGATAGATGCGCGTGTTACTAGAGAGAGCAAATGCATTGTCAAAAAAATACGGCAATGCTCCTGTTGTAATTTCTGGCGACTTAAATAGCACACCAAAGGTGAGATATATCGCATTATTTTCTCTTCTTTACATTATTATGTCCTATATCTTATTTAAGAGAATATCATCTTCAAGTACTTATGATTACTTAATGCTGGAAACTAAAACATGTTTTCCGATGACCTAGAGTGCAATTTGCCAGTACTTAGCTTCAACAGAGGTAGTAATTTGGTGCTTCTTTTCTTTTCAAGTCTATCTACAATAAAAAGCATATTAGCATAAATTTACTCTCAAGTTAAATTGCAGCTAGACATTCTGCAGTATGATCGCAAGAAAATTTCTGGGCAAGTTGAATTTTCAACTAGCCACATGTCTTTTGCTGTAAAGAATGATCGACCAAGGTCCTTTTCCTTTTCAGAACTGTGTTTGAATTTTATTCTATGTTGACATGAATCATTACTTTGGGAGTCTATCTTTTCTTAGCTAACATTGAGATATTTATATTTTCAATCTGCAGGATGTGGAGGTGCATGACAAGTCAGATGAAGTACAGTTGGAGTGAAGAAGAAATATGCCTTGCATCGGGAACAAGAGGATGCACCCATCTGCAAAACCCTCTTACACTTTCAAGTGCATATCAAGGAGTTCCTGTAGTTTCTTATCTATGACCATTTTTTCTTCCCTTCTTTTTTGTTTTCTGTAGATATTCCTTGGCCATCTTTATGCTTTGAATAAATTTCCCTTTGATAATTAAGAAAAAAATGGACTAAATACTGGGTTACACATCTAGCTGTATGACCATGTGATTTTAATCCACAATACACTTTTCTTAGTTCCTCAAGAAGCCTGGTATCTAGGATGTCCTTCCTAGAGCTTTTAGTTATGATCACATACACATTATGCTCCTGTCTATTACTTTACCATAAAAAACAATACTTTAACATACTGCCTTTTGTATTACAATTCCTCAGGGTGGTTACAAAACAAGAGATGAAAATGGTGAACCTTTGGCAACTTCTTATCACTCCAAGTTCATGGGAACAGTTGACTACATCTGGTCAGAATTCGTTATGAGCAATACTTTTCCTTTGTTCAAATGCATGAATGTTGTTGCAACTTTTTCAAATGATACTCCAGGCACTCTTCGTCCCTTGTTCCTGTTGGAGTTGTCGACACCTTACCAATCAAAATTTTAGAAAGGTTGGGAGGTCTTCCAAATAAGGTAAATGCTTGTGCTGTATTTCTCTTAGGTAGACCCTTGCTGAATTCTGATTCCAGTTCTTTTAGTTAAATTTTAATTTAAATGGATCAGATAAGTTTTAATGATGAACCATGCCAATTGTGACATTCAATAACGAGGATCAGATAACTTTACCAATGCAGTTCAACCAGTTTATGTTGTTTTGCATATATTCCACAAGATCCTTTTTTTTTTTTTTTGCTACTATTTTCTTGGGGACTTCTGATGTGGAATGTAGAGTTTATCCAACTCTTCTGCATTCTTAGAATTTGGTATCATGGTATGATGAAGCAATTAGTTATTTTAAGGGAGATCAGAACATCTCTGGTCATAAAGGACCTTTTTTTTGTTAAGATTACACTTAGAACAACCTATTTAGTTAGAGCCAACATATCTAGCACATATGCAGCCTCTTGCCACTTTACCCATTTGAGATTTTGAGCCTTGATATAATCCAGTTTTAGCAAAAGAAAGTGCCTAATCTGATAATTTCCCAGATACTTATCTAGATTCACAATGGCAAGATCCACCTTGAAATGCCTTCTCTAGCAATTGAAGTTCCGATACAAAGCTTTTACCTGGAATTCATAACGTAACAATTAAGCAGCAATACAATTGCTTAACCTTGTTCTAGCAACAAGGTAGTCTATTCATTTCCCTCCTCTACAGGACAATCCTTACCTTTTGTAATGCTGTGACAAACTATTGCCAATCAATTCTTCTACCGACTATCCCCGTTCTTATTTGCCTACTCTTTTTTTATTTTGCAGCAATGGGGGAGTGATCATCTTTCTTTGGTGTGTGAATTTGCTTTTGTCGATTAGGCCGATTCTGATTGCATTATGCATGATTGACTGGTAAAGTTTAACCCTCATAAATTCAATTTATTCATAATCCTTTCTCATAGATACGAGGACTAACACATTATTGCATTATTTGCAGACATAAATTGGACTCGGAATTCATTTTGTAACATGCTAGGCACTTCCTTTGAGTGAGTGGATGAAAAAGAAGATGGTGTCATATAAACTTGTTTTTCGGTTTCCTCCTCCCTGTTCAGCCAACAACTAAGAAGCCATTAGAGTTGTTATTCTAGTAGATGATATACTCAGACGAGTAGATGAAGAAAAAAGGAATGGAGAGGGTGTAAATCCAGAAGGTCTTGTTTACATTAACAAGTTTATTGTTAGTCTTGTAAGTTGAGGATGATATCTATTTAATAGAATGTTAGACAGCCTTTAAAGTCTGAAAGCTTGTAACCTTAAAACTAATTAATGATTCTCCATGATTTTCTGTATGAAAATGGTTCGTATATGATCTATAGTGCAATGATGATTTTACTTGTCATTCTTCGTTAAATCATACTTGGTCTGAATATTATCCAGTTTTATCACACAATGCAGTGATGATTGTATGATTGACGCATATTTTTTATTGAAAAAATTGTCTTTATAAAGATATATTATGTATAAAAATAAATTAAGAAAAATTTTACAGGTCAAATTCGAGCCACCGGTCGATTTCTTTATCGGTGATGAGGACGAGGTCGTCAGATTCGAATGGGAGCTCTGCTTCCAGAGGGAGAGCGTTGAAGAGATCCGCGAAGGACTCCTCTCCCTCCGGCCCGGCTGTGGCCTTCGCCGAGGAGCCGCTGCCGGAGGAGGAGACCTCGAGCACGGAGGAGGGGGAAGGCGGCCGCTCCTTGACTGGGACATCGATGGAGGCGGAGGATGAGGCGGTGGCGGTGACCTCGGAGGAAGTGGTGACTGAGAGGTTCTCCTTCTTGATTCGGAAGCGGAGGGCAGTGGTAGCGGAGGAGGAGCCGCTGACGGAATGGTTCTCCTTCTTGACTCGGAAGGGGATGGCGGTGACGGTGGAAGAGGAGGAGGAGCCGCTGACGGATTGGTTCTCCTTCTTGATTCGGAAGGGGAGGGCGGTGGCGGTGGAGGAGGAACCGGAAATGGATTGGTTCTCCTTCTCGGCTTTGAAGCTGAGAGCGGCGGCCTCGTAAGCCGCGTCGGCGGCCTCCGCGGTGTCGAAGGTGCCGAGCCAGATCCTGCCGCCGCAGGGGTTGCGTATCTCGGCCGCCCATCTTCCCCATGGCCGCTGCCTGACGCCTTTAAACCTGGCGGAGGACTGGCAGCCGGCCGATTTGACCTTGGCCTCTGGCATAGTTTTGGTTGGCTTTTTCCGCTTACTCCCACCGCTCACCGGAGGAAGGCCGGCGGGGAAGGACGAAGGAATCGCCGCCCAGAATTCGCAAATCCCCCTCTTCCTCTTGTGGGAGATACCCTCGTCCTCGCTCGACTCAGTGGCGTCCGGGTCATCGAACATCACGCGAATTCTTCTCCCGGAGAGCTCCGGAAAGAGCCGCGAAGCGGAATGACATGGCCGGGGTCGCTTCTTCTTCGGCTTCCTCTCAGCCATCATCTCTTCTCGTGGCGTCCCGATCAGATGTGGAATCGCAGCCATTTTCTTCTCTCTTCCTCAAGTGAGAGCTCCTCTCAATAAGATCAACAAGATGAATCCAGAGTTCTTCGCTCCAAATCCCAAACCTGCAACCTCAAAACCACCCCCCACCAAATTAGCAAATTTTAACCTCTCCCAGCCACCCAAAACAAAAAAGGTTAGAAGACGGACCGACACCCGGTATGTCGCACCGAGTCCATCCCTCTCTTCGTCCCCGACGGGGAGGAGAGGAGGGGCATCAAAACGGACTCGCTGCCGATCGAAAAATTCAAACTTTCCGGCGAACAAGAATAGATCGACGGCGACATACGACATGAGGGTGGCGAATACAAACCTCGATTCGACCGCTCGCTCCTCGTCCTCGACGCCTCTTCGCTTTCTCGACCTGCTCGCCGCCGATAAAACCCCAAAGCGAAGGAGGCGGAGGAGGGAGGACGACGGCGTCGGGGGAGTTCCAGCCTGGGCGGGATAACCAACCAACGGTTTAGATTCTCCACCTCGACGGCGGCGTTGTTATAGGACGGCCGTGATGTTGGGTAAGAATAGAGAGAAAAATCAGCTGTTTAAAGACACGACGGTTATGTTGGAGATGTAAACAAACTCTGTTAACAGACTATATATAAATTTTTTTTTTGAAAAAATCAGAAATAGAAAATAAAATTATTTGAGATTATTTTTATTATTTATTTAAATATTCATTTAAGCAACGAATTGCGAGGTGAATTGGTACAATGACCTTATCGAACAATATGTGTTTTTTTTTCTTTACTAATATAACTCCAAATTCTAATTAATAGATAAAATAAATTTCTATGGAAATATCTGCTAATATTTATTTGTTTAATTGCGCCAGATATTTTTTTCAAGGGTTAAGAATAAAATTGTATTCAATATTTTAAGTTGAAAAGATAAATAAGAACTATTTTGTCTTAAAATATCTTAATATCTTTTATACCTATGGTATTATAGAAATTTTAAATTTATGAATATTAATTTATTTTTCTTGCTTCAATACTTTATATGAGGAATCAGTACTTGATAATTTTTTGTATTAGAATGAGTAAAATGTTATTAAAAAAAATCTAAATCATATTAGTTAAATTGAAATTGTAATGATATTCTATATTGTTAATATGCTTCAATAACAAAAAAAAATAACTTATTGATAATAAAATTTAAAAATAGTTAAAGAACATTGCTATATGTGCAATTAAATTAGCATAAGAAAATGTAAAAAAAAAGAAATTACATAAGAACAAAGTAAAGAGAATTGAATTAATCATGTAATCTAGTGATTTGATAGGAAGTCATCAAACATCAAACCGTGAGGGATATCTAATTAGTGCCCAAGGGAGCCTTGTGGCTAGCGCGGCAACAGAATTGCACCCGAGAGTAAGAGTCAATTCCCGGAGCCTGTAAGCCTTTTCGAAGTGTCTACCCTCCTACCGTGTTAGCTCTCAGTTGAGCACAAAGTACTTCCTATGATTTATCTTCTTCATTTTGACTGTAGGACCAGTTGACGGGGACGCTGAGGCCAAGCAAATTGCTTTTTGCACTGGTGAGAGATCTTTAATTAAAGAGAGGAAGAATAATAAACAAGAAACCTCTTTAGTAAAAATTCTTAGAGGGACTCACGAAACTATGGAGGAGCTTAAGCAAAATATGGTGAACACTAAGGGTTGGATTTAGTTGTGCAATAGGAAAACAATATTCATATCAACTTTTGAGATGAACATTGGCTACGACAATGAAAGAGAAGTTTTTCAAGCTCTAGAGCTAACCATTTTTCTCCCTTGTGCTCATCTAAATCTCAAGGGAGAGAAGTGAGGTTTAATTGCTCCCTTGTTCTTAAAGAGCTTAGTTCCGAGGCTTCTAGGAACCTACTATCGATACAGATGCAATGCGAATTCCACTATGGAGTAGAAAAGGTCTTTAAACCATGTTAAATCCTTGCTTTCATTTTAGCTTCTAGTGTACTTAATTTGCTTTGGCTATTGCATACTTATTTTTGCCATGCACTTTCAAGGAACATTGAATTTGAGTTATTATTTTGTGAAATATTTTAGCTTCAACCATCTGACCTACCATTCAAATCTCACACAAGGGAGCTTTAATAACCATGAGGAGAAAGGTTAAAAGCACAAGGCAAGTCAAACATGGGGCAGGAAGTGCTAGGTCAGAAACAAGGGTATGAAAAAACTATAGTGAGACAAGACTGGTGCAACAAGGAAGGTATTAAGAAACCTTGTTATAAATAATAATAAATGGGCTTTTTTTACAAGGGAGTAGACACAAAGAAGCCAATCTCTAGCAACCTGAACACTAGTGATAGCCCATATATGAATATCAAGTAGAGACAGATGTTTGCATTAGCATTCAGAAAATTTTGGCACTTGTTCAACCAAAATACGTTTGAGCCTAGAAATTTCAATTTGCAGCTTTCCAATGACATAATAAAGCATTCAAGAAAGAAAAGAAATCGTGCAAAGAGATATAGAGATGTACCATCGAAGGGACGCTGGCAAGTTTCAATGTACGATCTGTCTAACTGAACAACGACCATGTCTCAACAATCATGTACGGCATTTATAGAAGCTTTGGAGACTGCACCGGAGCATTCATGGTAGCAGAAGGACCATCCTTCCCACAGGAATCTGAATTAAGCAGCATAAGAAAGAGATTAATTATAAGAAACTTAGGAAGCATGTCGTAGAAAGGTTTAGGAAGCACAAGAACCATGAGCAGATCGTTGCAGCGCTTACAGTTGGGCAAGAAACAACAACTAAAAGCCAGAGCACGCAGCTCTTAAAACTCGCAGCTGCTTCAATTCCATCATCACATTATGTGATCAACGAACTAACTATTGATTTGACAACCAAGTTTTGGAGAACTCCGAAGCGTTTCCACTGAGTTCTTTCAGGATATTGAGTTGCGGATATCTTTGATAAGCGAGCAGACGTTTTTGTCGCTCCGGCCTTCTTTTTATGGTTCGTATTGATCCCCATTTGGCCAAAATTTGCAGCCTTCGATCAGCCATCACTTTGATGCTCTTCGTGGGATCTCTGGACCGCCTCTTCCCAGAGCGGGACGCACAGCCCTTTTCCCCTTCGCAGATCTCTGGGCAGAGAAAGTCCGCATCGACGAAGGGGAACAAGACGGAGAGCTTCTCCCCCTAGGTTCCGCACAGAGACCATCACAGGGGTTACCTCCGGCATTTCCCCCTCCACCGGCCCAGACGGCACCCGCTAGACGAATCGATCGATTCCGGGGCCACCGCCGAATTAGGGATCTCATCTTCTTCGACTTCCTTCCTTGCGGCTTCGCCTTTGAGGCAGCCCCCCTTTCCTACGACTGTTACGGCGGCCTATTTGGGCGCGGACGCCTTGGGGCTTTGCCGGAGGGCTCCGATGGTGTTGTATAAGCAACCTCCATCCTGATATTCTCATCCCTTGCATTCATCCGCCGCCATCGTCGCGAGTCGCGAAAAAGAAGAGGCGCTGCGGCGGCGAGAGAGGAGGGCATCGCGGGACTTTATATGCCTTCTTCGAGCCAACGAGTTCAGGTGCTCCGCTAGAACTTTTAACGCTAAACTACAACTGCTTTTATTTATTTATTTATTTATTTTTAAATAGAATGTTATTTTATTTCATTTTTTTTAAAAAAAGGTGCTTTTGATTTTTGCCGAAGCAGCGTCGTATAGGAAGCGCATACTTGGCCAAAACCAACTCATGCTTCCTCTGTCCCAAATCAAATAAATATCCAAATTTCCAAAAATTAAATTAAAATTTCAATGCATTCGCTAGTGATTATAATCTGGGACTTTTGATGTCTTCAATTAAGTAGGAATACACTAAAATAACACTATGTATGACATAATAACTGTTTGGCCTGTAGGGTTTCCAGCAAGCAAATTGAGTCTGATGTGATATCTTCTTCCCTGACTCATCGCGCCAGCCGAAATCACTGACCGTGCTCTGATTGGGTTCATAATTTGCAGTTGAAGCTGATAAAGAATTCCAAAAACAAAAAAGATGGGGGAAAGGCAATTGAATGCGAAGAAAAGAGGTATTCAAATCGAAGCTCTCGGTTCCAATGGTGGCATCGAACGACCACAAACTATGAACATTGAAGGGAAGAAAAAAATAACAAATTTCAGGACAAACCGAGAACAGCCTAAGATTTTTATTTTTTTTATTTTTTGACGAGAACAAGTTTGAAGCTTAAACAAATCCAATTCATGGATCAAAAACAAAAACCAAAAAGACAATAAAAGATAGTCCTTTTGTTCCTCTCTAGTTTACCTTATTTTGATTTCTACATAAGAACTTCAACTGCAAAGAGAAGAAGATTGCTACTGGGAAAAATGTACAGTTGGAAAGGAAAGCTCGAAGGTCTTGGAAAATACCTCAGAGCTCCGATTTTCAGCTCAAAATTCTTCTCCTACCGTGTTGTTAAGCTTGTTGGCCTGTTTTTTGGTGCTTAGTTTTTCTCTTTTTCTTTCTCTTCTGCTCAGGCCGTGGCAGTGATGCTGCTACAGCTCCGGCGACCGCGGTTGAGGCAGTCAAAACCCTCGACGCGGACGGCGGCCGGAGCCGGGCCGAACTTGGCGTGGACACGGACCTGCTTGGGCGACATCGGTGGGTTAGGTTGCGCTAGTAGGGAAGGGGCGATGGAAGCCGGTTGCGGACGTTCCTTGCCGAAGCGGGCATCGTGGATGATGGGGTTCGCCGCACGGCTAGGTGGTGAGCCGCAGAAGAAGGGCGGCGAGGAAGCTAGTTGATTCTGGTCTTCGCCCTGCAAATCAAATACTATGAGCTCAGAAGAAGAAAAATCAAATCATTTTGTTCCATGAAAAACTGCTCAATCAATCGATTTACCGAAGGAGCTTACAAAAATAAATCAAATCACACCTTTGTAAGAAATATGTCGAAGAGATCTGCTCCCGCCTTCGAATCAGAGAAATTCTTTTGGTAACTGAGAAAAATAGAGAAGAGACGGAGTGAGAGAATAATGAGATATTCGTGGAGCAAAACGAGATGGGAGAAGAGGAAGTTACCTCGAATGACATCGAAGAGGCCGGAGTGGATCGGCGACGGCAGTGGCGAAATGGCTCAGCCTCCGTGGCTTGGGGCAGAAAACCGGTGCCCTCCGCTCGGGGACGGCGAAGGGAGCCCGGATCTCTTCACGGGCGGCGAAAGCCTTCTGCTGCTGCATCACACAGTGATTCATATCTGCTCCAATCTCTTCGAGATCCGCGATCGTAACGCCTGCAGAGGCACAGATCCGTGAAATACGTCCTCCAATCGTTCGACTAACTCTCAATGCCTTCAAAAGAACAAATCTGGAACACCACCACTTCAAAATCCACAAAAGAGCAAGCTTTCGGAGGAAGACCATAAAAAATGTCTAGAAATTTGAAATCTCGACAGTTCTCGGACAATCGAAAACCAAAATACCAGTTGAACAACATAGATTTCGATCCTTTTGGCGGATAAATAGCCAAATAATGCACCAAAATCCCCCAAAAGGTTCGAATTTCTTATGTATCCAAGCTCATAACACCACGAGAGCCTCGAATAAGCTCGGATCTAAGATCAAACATGGCGGTGAACGTCCAAGATCAGAGATTGGTAGCAACAATTACCTTTTGCCCGCCTCTCTATCAACGAGGAATGAGATCTGGGGAAATCCCAGCAGCAGAACGGAACTGATGAGCGAGGAATTCGAAACTATTTATCGGAAGAATGAGAATATTTAAAAAAACAAAAAAAAAACGGGGGAATCGGATGAATGGATACCAGCGTTAACCGGTAGCATAAGCAATTTAAGCCAAATATATATATTTTTTAAAACCTCGAAATTATTTTTTAATTACCAAAATTATTTAAGAATTTTTTTAAAATAATTCGTATCCTATCTTATCCTATTAATTAAGCCATGAGTCAGCCATGTGGTTCCTGCTCATTTAGAATTTAGTTTTGAGAAAATTTGTATAAAACAAATTAATCAATAAAGATTTTTTTTTTAAAAAAAATTAAATATAAATCATTATTCTTATTATCCTAACATGTTCATGGACAGTCGTCCACGTCATATTCTCCATTATTATTATAATAATTTATTATCAGTTTTCTTTTTTATATTGCCAGACAATAAGCATTTTCACATGCTTCATTCTTTACATTAGCAAATGCATACGCCAACCCACTACCATACCCCACATGGGATGGGACCCATGCAAGCCCATGTGGGTGGGACCCACTCAATCAACCCAATGCTATACTTGTTGCTCGTTTGGCAGGGCTTGTCGGCCATGAAACTGATGGCACCGCACTTGGTTGGCAGCTGTACGCTTTCTTGCACTCCTCCACCTCCTTTGCCGCTTGGGCAGCAGCGGCGGCATGGACGAACTGGGCAACTTCTTCCGCATTGTACAGTGGCGCCCTTCGTAGTATCCGGGAGATCTAAGATGTGCTCACGCCACACACATCCATTCTACATTATAGGTGATGTGTGGGAGATTTGGTTGAGTTTCATCTTCTCCATTCGACTTGAAGCGGAGAGGGTCTCGAACATTTTTGGTCACTCCATATCGGCCACACAGGCATTCGTTACCGACGTCGGCATAGCTGAGTGATTGGTGGGGGTTACGTGCTTTCATGCACTGGACTCTGGTCGGAGAGGTCGCTGCGGCTGGTCCTCCTGGCCGGGAAGGGCACGCCGGAGAGAGACTTGAGGGCGGAGAAGGGGGCGACCACGGGAATGGAGGCACGGGCGGCGGTGCCGGAAGAGGCGGAGACCATCATCTTGGTGGCGGAGGAAGGCATTGATCATCTCTAATCTTTATGCCTACTGTTCAGTGTTGTTTCATCGTTTTTCCACTGGCATTTCCTACTTTTTGCAAATGAAAGGCCATGGCAATTGGCAATGGCATGCGAATGCATAGGATAAACCTGTCCGTTCACTCTGAAATTGATGCTCTCCATTGACAAGATCTGACAGATGTAGGCAAGATTCATTTATTAAGTTTGAGATTGTTTCAGATACTGTGCTGGACTCATTACTTAGGCGGTGCAGCAATGGAGAAAGTACAAGAGCATAGGCACCAGTTGTTCCATAGGGACCGAACATAGATCACCTGTGCAAAGATCGAGAACAACAGGAATAGGCAAATGCATATGAATTTGGAACTCCTCGCAAAGAACCAGAAACCACTCGATCCCATGGAAGGTCTTCTCCTGTCCGTAACTCTGAGAAATTTATCTACCATAACTAGGGAGTCATCCAAATTAATGTTTCTTACTGACATACTGGAGCATAAACTAGGGTGCTGTGATCAATATAACACTTGAATTCATCTCGTTTAGTCGAGAGCTACACGATGGAGTAGGTGGAATGAAAGGATAAGTGTCACTTTTTATCAGGACTGCCTTGCCAAGAGAAAAAGTCATAGCCCAAGCTGCATTTAGTGGGTTCTTAACTGTTTGGTAACTACTGCTTCGAGAAAAAACTATCTTTTTCTTCTTTTTTTTCTGAAAGGACACATGGTAGTTTTATCCCCTAAGCCGATCTTAATTGGTTAAGCTAGCAGTTGTAAACACTAAACACCATGGTTAATTATCTCTGTTAATGATGTCGGCATCATTATTCTGCTGCTAAGAAGTTAATGGATGCACGAGTATTTCGCAAGAAAATTATTACAATTTCAAGTGTATTATGATCTAGATCCGTAGTTTTCAACAAAAACTTTCCAGATTTATCAATGGAGGTAGCAGCAGCAGCCGCAATCACATGCGTTCCAATCATGGAACTGAGAAAGGAAGCATGATGAGAAGAGGAGCCCATGCATGCATGCGCTCAGTGAGCAGTATGCACCCTCAACTTTCGCTGTACATATTTACGTTTCTTTCTTTCTTTGAGGGTAATTCAAATTTTACTGAAATTAAAAAAAATATGGAACCATCGCATTGACCCATCACTGTCCCAAATTTTACTGAAACTAAAGCTCCAGAACAAAAGTGTGTGCATGGACACAGTCGTATAAATATACATAGAGTGAGGATCAGGCTATTATTATTATTATTAACTTACAAATAAAAAAAATCTGGCGAATTCAACCTCTGAGGATAGTCAAGGCCAATTCTACCTCAGATCCATGGGCCTCAACCCAGAAGGCTACCTGGTGTGGCGTCTAGTGACTAAACAAAAAAAGAGAGGTGTGCCAATGTCATACTTTCTCAATGATCCCAAATCCACACTCCAATAATCATTACATTACATGGTTAATCTTCAAAAAATTCCCTAAATTTTGCTCTGTTTTTTCTTTTGGAAGGGATGGCAGAGACGTTGAGGAACAACTTAAGCGATGAACATGATGTGTGGAAGGTTATCATCATTTTCTCCAGTGCATACCACCAATTTGATAGAACATGAGGAAGAAAACTTAGGCTCCGTGACAAGGCTTGTCTTGTCACATGTGGGCATGAGAATCGGTTGGCTTTGAAAAGTGGAATAATTGGAGATTGTCTCTTTCTGTGCTGCATCAATAATATTACAATTGCAGATTTCCTTGTCGCTCGCCTTTGTGAGTAGCACCTGAGAAAGGAGAGAAATTGGAAAGAGGTCTAATCATGTTGGGAGGAAAAGTGGCAGTACCCCTCAACAGGGGCTAAACAATATGTTCAGGCTACTACTATCTCTCTGTATACGAGTAATTATACATAGATAATTATTTGAAAATATTTCACTAAAGACAAGGGCTGCAATGTGTCTGGCAGGGTAAAAAAAACTGTCGAAAGGAAAGTAAAGCTTGTGGTTGTGTGGCTTTCTCAATATGCAATGTTATCTCAGAGTTAGCCAAAACTCAATTCCCGTGTAAATGTTGTTTATTCGGATAGATGAAACAGCATGGGGAACCAAACATTTAGCTTTTTTTTTTTTGGCTCAATTCCGATATAAAATACCATTTATTCCGATGGATGGAACAATCTGATGAACGTCGAACCAAAAAAAAGTTAGCGAACAAGGCCAACAAGAGAGAATCGATTTATTCAGCAAAACAAAGGACATTCTCGACGATAAAGAGTGAAGGGGAGATGATCATCAGAAGTAGACAGTTAGCATCAGCAAGGCAGATGAACAGCCGATTCAGTCCGCATCAAGTTGGGCATAGCCCACATCATTTGATCTTTCCGCTCGATAAATGGAAAAAAGAAAGAAAAAAAAAGAGTAAATCGAAGACGAAAACTCGCAACAAAACCCACAAGAACGATAAATCTCAAAGCAGATCTGAGGACAAACCGCCGCAAAACAAAAGGCAACGAAAATCGAAATAGCATCGTGAAAATGGCTAGGCTCAGGAATCATATGGGTCGAAGAATTGGTGTCAGCACATGAGACGAGAAGCCTCATCAGCGTGGTGCATGACTTCAGTCTTCGTCATCGCCCGCTTCGAAGATCAGAACGGCAGAAGGTAGAGGAGGCAAACCTGCGACGGGAGGAAGATGAATAGAACGGGCGGTGCAGCAGATTGGGGATAGTTGATTTATATACAAAGAGCGGAAGGGTCACTGCTCCGAAACCCTAAATTATTTTGTGAGTTAAAATTATTGGCCCGGTCCAAAATGTTTGATTTATATCCAAATTTGCAGCCCGCTGCTCTACGCCGAATAAATTTAAAATATAATTTATGTACGTTCAAAAATTAATCTTTAAAATATTCATTCTATTTGAAATAAAATATTTATTTCATTTGAAATTTAAATTAAGACTACTGCTCTATTTACTTGGGAGGAAGGAAATAGAAATCATGGAAAATTTTTCACTGTAAATAATTTTCCTTTGTTTACTTTGAAAAAAGAGAAAAACTATTTTCTTTTCTTTTGTTCACTTAATAGGTGGATGGATTTAAGATTCTATCCATCGATGAATTCTTTTCCTTCCTCTAGTTATATTTTTTTTCCTTTCAAATCGGACGAAAAGTCTTTCTTTTCCTCTTGTTACTCATCGTCGATTGCTAGCTATAGGCCGATAGTCGTCATTGACTGCCGCTGGACCATAGCTACCATCGGCCGCCATCGTCGCAGCTGTCACCCGCCGCCAACCGTC
>JBAMHZ010000072.1:3496203-3507212 GCA_037177395.1 Alpinia galanga
TTTTATTTATGATATTTAATAATATATATTATATTTAATTTTATTAATTATATAATATAATAAAATATAAAAAATTCTAACACTAAATATGGTGCTATGAATAGTGCCACACTAAAAATGATGTGACAGTATTCATGTACTAAATTTGGTGTAAAGATTTGATGTATAAGTTGAAAAAAATTGGTGTGATTTTAATGTTAAATTTAGTGTTTTAGTGATGAATTAGAGATGCCCTTAGCGTACTCCCCAGCACCCCACCAGCCTCATCTCCGTGCGTGTCTCTTGACCTTCGGTGACCCCACTGCTTTTCCTTTATATATATATATATATATAATTTTTATTTTTATTTTTGCCCTTGGTGACTTTTATTTTTGAAAAATCTTTCGTCACCCGAATTTCTTTATGGTTTTACACTCTCCTGCTCTGACTTACCTTTTTCACACACCTCGGAGGCGAGCTCGCGTCTGGCGTGCAGCCCTCGTGGGTCGCTTTCTTCCTCGTCGCGTCGCTCCACCTCCACCTGTCGGCGGTTTCTCGGTTGCCTAGGGCCGCTCGTGAAACCGTCGCGCCGCGGTCCGGGAACCGCCCTCGCTTGCTCGGCAAGGCAGGGGTGTGGACTCGGCGCGAAGTGTGCAACTTGGAAGATCCCACCTTGTAAGCGCTCGAGGAGCTGCTTGGTAGGGTTGGTTTGGGAGAACGAACTTGTGCTAGGGTTTCTTGTGGAGGATTGGCTAAGATTGATGAGAGTTCGAGGGAAGATCTGGCATCTATGACGAAGCGCGATCCTTGCCGGTGGCGCAGTGTAGTTGTCTGCAGATGGAATGGCAGGCTCCGCGGATGTTGAGAAGGTCAGCGATTGTCATTTTCTGTACTTTATTTGTGTAAAAAAAAAAGCCTTTTGTGTTTGCCTAGGAGGCGTTTTAGATGTCTTCACTAGTTGCTTGTTTTTTTTTTTCCTTCTCTGCATATGTTTCTTTCAATGCTTTTTCTTATTTGGTGCTTGAATGCTGTAGGAATGAAAACTTTTACTCGAAGATTACGGCTGTTACTTTTTAGTTATTTATTTCAAAATTTTGGTTATTTGAGTTGATGGCTTGGTGGTTATTATATAAGCTATAGGAAGTCTTGATCGTTTGAGAATGAGACTTAAATTTTGCGAGATGGAAGAAGACTAATGCCATATGCATTTTGTCAGTGGTCAATAAATTGGCATATAGATCAGAAGATCCGTTTCACCCCATGGTTCCCAAGATGGATAACTCATGAAAGGTATCATTGTTGGCCTGGAAGCCAGATGCTTCCATTTGCATGCCACCTGGCTACTCACGCAATTATTTTTTTTGTGATAATCTAGGTGTTCGGGCTTTTGCCTGACTAATGAACACACATGTGATAGCCTTTTTCCTAACACTTTCAGTTTTGGGAATAGTGGTTATCCAATCAACCTTAACATGGTATTAGAGCAGGAGGTCAGAGGTTTAAATTCCATCTGTGCCAAAAAAAAAAAACACTAATTGAATTATGTGTTGGTAGGTTGGAGCTAATCAAATTAAATACTCCAGCCACACATGAAGTAGGAGTGTTAACAATATAAATGTACAAATTGATCTTTTTTTTTTCCTAACAGCTTGGGATTTACTGACACTGCATTAAGTTGAATATGTGGTCATGTTAACCATTTGTTAAAACATCCTTTGTGATTTCTCCAAATTTGGTTGCTCAATTTAAGTTATTTAACCATTCAAAAATGTTTTCCCTGCTATATGTATACATTTTTATCCTTATATATTTTTAAATCTCCTTTGTTCTATTTGAAGACAATTTCTGCATTGAAGAGAGGCACTTATTTGCTGAAGTATGGTCAAAAAGGGAAACCAAAATTCTATCTATTTAGACTGTCTGCTGTAAGTTTGCTTCCTAGTATTTTTTTATCAGAGAAAGTTTGAATTTATTGATTTTCCACAATGCAGATTTTTTTTGTTTGGTCTATAAACATGAGTACACCTTGTTGATATCTTCATTATATTTGGTTTGATATATCCATTTTATTGTTGTTCACAGGACAAATCATCATTAATTTGGTTATCAAATGGTGAAGAAAAAAGTTTGAAGCTAACATCTGTTTTGGAAATAGTCCGTGGTCAAAGAACTGTAAGTTAGTCTCCCAATTCAGTAATCTGAGGGAGAGGTTGCTACTAAGGAGTAATTTAAAGTATTTTGGCTTCTATTTGGCATCATTTATTTATCTGGGAAACATAAATTTACTATTTGGTGCTTCATACCTATATGAATTTGATTATGATTAAGCTTTTCTCCAGCCTGTTTTTAGAAAGCATATATGCTCAGAGGAGGACAACCTCTCCTTTTCACTCATATATGACAATGGGACAAGGTCTCTTGATCTGGTAAGATTAAACAAGTCATTGCTGCTGTCTGATATTTCTCATGTTTTAATTAAATCTGATCCTTCCCTTCCATGTTGTGGATTATATCTAGATATGCAAAGACAGATTTGAGACAGAGGTGTGGTTTGCAGGCCTCAAGGCACTGATTTGTTCCTGTCAAGGTGGACGGCCTAAAATTGATGGATGGAGTAATGGCGGACTGTATTTTGAAGTAAATGAAACACCTCTAACGAATCAGTTAATTACTATTTAAAGTTGTTCTTTCCAATGAGGTCTCTACTAACTTCAGTCTTCAGGATGCAGGTTATCTACTTGTATGATTTTAAGAAGGATAACTTCAACAAGTAACTTGTCGCATGATTATATAGCCTCCCTGAAGTTGATTTGGGTTTTTGTTACTGTTTTTCATCATTCCTTTATGCAATTAATATTTTTAATAAAGAATTTGGGCACACTTCTAGCTTGTGGACTATAATTCAACTACTTTTGTGATTGATTTGGCTTTGATGTTCCAATCTAATAAGATATTCATCTTGTTGTGCTTGGACATTGGAGTCATATGGCTACCTATTATAACTCGCTGAACTCTTCAACTTCATGTTGCATTGTCTCTAGTTATCCTTGAAGCCATGATGTAACTAGCGACAGAATGTTTGCATGTTAGTTTGCTACAGAGCTGAAATAACACATCATCCTATGTCCAGACAACTGGTTTATCCATTTCTTATTTTTGGTGGGCATTCCTAGTATGATATATCAATTTTGATGCAGAGATACAATTAGAGAAATTAAACTTTGAACCCTTAGGTCTGGTTTCTCGGTAAGGATTTATGATATATTTACTAGGCTTGATGGGGTCGACTATATTACTGCTTCAAGGTTTTCTTGATTATGTCATAATTTGTATCCTCTTGTTTTGCATATTTTTCTTAGGATGGGAAACTATTTAAGTGTTCTTTTTGGATTGCATGAAATTATGGGTGTTAATACATGATAATCTGGATACAGGATGCCAGGGACCTGAATCTCATATCAAATATCCCCAGTGTGAGTTCAATTGGTTCTGTTTCAGATAGTAGTTCTCCAGACATGAATTTTAGTGTTAAAAATTCACCAGCAATCTCTTCTGAAAGTTTTGTACACTCAGAAAGATCAGATGTTGCAAATATGCTTGTAAAAGGTGTCTCTTCTGATATTATTAGAGTGAGTGTTTCTAGTGCACCCAGTACGTCTAGTCATGGTTCTGCACAAGATGACTGTGATACTTTAGGTGATGTTTACGTGTGGGGTGAGGTTACATGTGAAATTTCTACAAGAACTGGCACTGATAGAGGTATCTATTTATCCAGTGGAAGAACTGATTTACTTTTGCCCAAGTCCTTAGAATCAAATTTAGTGTTAGATGTTCACCATGTGGCTTGCGGTGTTCGACATGCTGCTCTTGTCACAAAACATGGAGAAGTATTCACATGGGGTGAAGAATCTGGAGGGAGACTTGGCCATGGAGTTGGAGATAATGTCACTCACCCTCGTCTTATTGAATGTTTAGCACTAAGTAATGCAGATATGGTTGCTTGTGGGGAGTTCCATACTTGCACTGTGACTTCTTCAGGTGAACTCTTTACTTGGGGTGATGGCACTCACAATGTTGGTCTTCTTGGACATGGTACTGATGTCAGTCACTGGATACCAAAAAGAGTTTCTGGGCCACTTGATGGTATTCATGTTACATATGTTAGTTGTGGCACCTGGAACACGGCCTTGATAACTTCGATGGGGAAGTTATTCACTTTCGGTGATGGAACATTTGGTGTTTTAGGTCATGGAAACAGAGCAAGTGTTTCACATCCAAAGGAGGTAGAATCCTTAAGGGGTTTGAAAACCATTGCAGTTGCATGCAGTATATGGCACACAGCTGCTATAGTAGAGGTGATAGTAGCTCAACCCAACGACGATGTGCCATCTGGAAAATTGTTCACCTGGGGTGATGGGGACAAATATCGCCTTGGACATGGTGATAAGGATCCACGACTTGAACCTACTTGTGTTGCTTCTCTGATTGACCATACTTTTCACAAGATAGCCTGCGGTCATAGTCTCACGGTTGGCTTGACAACTTCTGGACAAGTTTTTGCAATGGGAAGTAGTGTTTATGGGCAGCTTGGAAATCCACAATCTGATGGAAAGCTTCCATGCTTAGTTGAAGATAATCTTGTTGGTGAATCTGTGGTCGAAGTTGCTTGCGGTTCATACCATGTTACAGCCCTAACAATGAGAGGTGAGGTTTATACATGGGGAAAAGGTGCTAATGGGAGATTGGGTCATGGAGACCTTGAAGATAAGAAAGTACCTTACCTTGTCGAAGCTTTAAAAGACAGAGCTGTGAAATATATTGCCTGTGGTGCTAACTTCACAGCTGCCATATGCCAGCATAAGTGGGTATCAGGTTCTGAGCAGTTGCTTTGCTCATCATGTAGACAAACATTTGGCTTCACCCGTAAGAGACATAATTGCTACCATTGTGGTCTTGTTCATTGCCACTCATGCAGTTCAAGGAAGGCCTTAAGAGCAGCCTTGTCTCCTAATCCTGCAAAACCTTATCGTGTTTGTGATTCCTGCTATGTGAAATTGAGCAATGTATTGGAATCTGGAGGAGTAAACAACAAAAGAAATGGCTTGCCTCGCTTGTCAGGCGAAAGCAAAGACAGGTTTGAAAAAGTAGAGACAAAATCAACCAAGTCTATGATACTAGCTAACTTGGATCTCATAAAGGATCTGGATATTAAAGCAGCCAGATTTGGGAAGAAACATGATTCTTTCTCCTTGATTGGGCCTCCTCAAGTTAGCTCACTCATGCAGATGAAAGATTTTCCTTTTGCTGGCGGGAATGAGCTGCAACAAACAGCTCCTAGAGCACTTTGCACATCCATGGTTCAATCTGTAAATCATTCAAGAGCAGTTTCACCCTTTGTTAGGAAATGTAGTCCTCCACGTTCAGCAACACCGGTACGCACAACATCTGGAGTTTCTTTCTTAAAAGATTCTACAGACAATTTAAGGAAAACAAATGAACTCTTGACACAAGAAGTTCAGAAATTACGTGCCCAGGTACTTTTCCCTTCTTTATTGGATAGTTTATTTTGCATTGGCGGTGTGTCTTAACCAGGATCTGCATTAGGTTGAAAACCTTAGACAGCAATGTGAACTTCAAGAACATGAATTGCAAAAATTGGTCAAGAAAGCTCAAGAGGCCATGACAGTGGCTGCTGAGGAATCTGCAAAATCAAAAGCTGCAAAAGAAGTTATTAAATCCCTAACAGCAAAGGTTTTGGTTGGCTGTCTTCACTGCTTGTATTGACATAATTAGAATTGACATTTTGATTCAGGTCTCTTGCTACTTATAAAAAGCAGAAAATTTACTAGGCTAGCACCTATATATAATCTGCCTTGAAAATTGAGGTCTTCTTTGTCTTTTCTGTTGATATTGCCTGTTATTTGTGATATTTGGGTTCAGTATTAAATGTGCTGGAGCTTTGGTGAAACCCTGTTTTTGTCCGAAATTGTCCATTCTTTATGTACACATTAACTAAACATTAGCAACTTTTGCCCTAGATAAAATACAAAATGGGTATATGACAATCAAATATATTGTTAGATCCAAGGAAATATGTTGCTACCGTGCAAGACATCATACTATCATCACTCTCTTTGATTTGACTTGTCTCTTTAACAGTTGTGTTCTGTTTTAAGTCTTACAAATGACATTAAATACTAGAATGACCCAGCAATAAACAATAATAGATTGTCATGGCTATGGGAAAAAAAATCCATAGTTGTTTTTTATGTGTTTAAGGATTCTTGTGGAGGTGAAATGAACTCAACTGTTTTTAAGCTGACACTTAATATCTAGATCAGTCCTTCAAGTGTCAATTTACCAAATGGGCCTTCAATCCTTTTTGAAATTCTATAACACATGTCTCACCAAAGGCTGTACCAGGACAAGAATTTGCAGTTTTTTGGACACATCATCCTACATTAATTCTTTAATGTGGCCATTATTAAATTTAGTTGTTACCAAAGTTGTGTCATGCTCATTTTTTACCTTATATACTTCCAAAAGGATTGACACCAAAAGTTTCTTATTCATGGAGCAGGGAACTTTATCATGACATGATCTAAAAAAGAGAAGAACACAATCAAATTACCATTTGAATT
This sequence comes from Alpinia galanga, assembly GCA_037177395.1. Classification (NCBI taxonomy): domain Eukaryota; kingdom Viridiplantae; phylum Streptophyta; class Magnoliopsida; order Zingiberales; family Zingiberaceae; genus Alpinia; species Alpinia galanga. Next base: position 3,502,824 of record JBAMHZ010000072.1, read on the forward strand.
GATGAACTTTGCATGTTAGTTTAGCTATGAAACACAAAATAATTTTGCAAAAGAAAAAAAAAATTGTTAGATTTGTGAGCAGATGAGTTTTTGAACTATTGACTGATCTTAGATATTATGCCATCCATGTGGAAATTTTGTATATTATTGAGCATCTTGATTATTGATCAAGTTAGGGATGTTTTTTGCTAGCAAAAGTTGCTTTTTGGCCAGTAGATATAGGAGTCAAATAAGTTTTGCTAATTATCAATTCCTAATCCCTATGTTTGATGGTTAGATATATTAATCTTTCCTGTTGGAGCCTAGTTCATTTGTCTTCCTAGTCTAAAAGGAGAGTTCGATGCACGAAGCTTTTGCCATATGGAGTGTTTATTATACGCAGTCTTATTATGCTTTGCAAGAGGATATTTTCAGGACTCAAATCTATGACTTTTAGACCACAAGACAACAATTTTATCATTGCGCCAAGGCTTCCCTTCCTAAAATATGCTAGAAAAATTTCAAGACTAGAGAGTATTCTTTGTACATATTGCACTGAAATAATAAAATTTATTTATATATAAATGTTATCACTTTGTAGAAATTTGGTACTATAGGCAATTTGTTGACTTTGTATTCTTCATTTGTGTCTGGACCTGCTTTTATTTTTCTTGACACTTCTAATTTGGTTCATTCCTTAAAGTACATGCTTTTTCTGGGCTTATATGATCTACGTCTTGCAGCTTAAAGACATGGCCGAGATATTTCCTCAAGGGTTCATTAAAAATGATGCAGCAAGACACTTAGATTTGGTGAATGGTGTGGGCTTATATCCTGGTGTTCTTGCTGTTCCAAATGGAGATTATCACCCAACAAGCAATCCGATCAATTCTCCTGATTCTATTGGAGTTATTGCCAACAGAAACTCAAATCAGAATTGTTCATTAACAGATAGCTGTGAATCTAACCAGCTGAGTACACATTTACAAACCGTTGAGCCAGTGAGTTCTAATGAAATGGAACAGGACTTCAGTGCACGACAACGTGAAAGTAACACTGAGAGATCATTGTCCATCAGTAAACCTGATGTGGATAGCAAAGAAAGTGAACATCCTCGAAATTTTGAGAAGGTTTATAAGTCCCAAAGTCCCACTTCATCAAGTAATCAAGTTGAGGCTGAATGGATTGAGCAGTTTGAACCTGGTGTATATATAACTCTCTTATCCCTTCATGATGGAACTCGAGATTTGAAGAGAGTCCGGTTCAGGTTGGTTGTCCTTCTGAACCTTGTTCATTCAGTTTCCTTTTTCTTGAATTATCGCAGATTGCTAATGTGATTATGCATAATCTACATTTCTATGGTGCTCTTAATTTGCTCTTGTTTGCGTCTTCTTGTATTCCAATTTCCAATTAGTGCTGGTATTTGTGCATGCTACAATTGTTTTTAGAAACTTGAGGATGCATGCTTTTGCAGTAGAAGAAAATTCGGAGAGCATCAGGCAGAAACCTGGTGGTCAGAAAACCGTGAAAAGGTCTACGAGAGATACAACATTCGTGGATCGGACAGGGCATCACCAGCAGTATCAACTCATTCTGCACATAGATCATAAGAAGATATTTGCATACTGCTAGTTGTACATGTTAGTTTGATTGTCCAAAAGCATAGGAGCAAAAGTTCCAGGTGCCCTTTTCAGCCTCACTTGATCATTCTGCCATGGACATCGAAACTACTGGTCTATGATCTGCGCCCATTCATGGCCATGCAACAAATGCATTTTCAAGATAGATGTTTTCGTCTAGAGGCACATCTGATCTGGTCATTACCTACTGTAATGAAGTGTGTATAAACTATCTCAGATATGAGAACAGTAGGAGGCAACCATTTTTTATTTTTTATTACCTACTATTAGAGATGAAATTTCTTCTTAGAATGTAGAATGCAGAATGCTCTTTTCTTAGTGATGCTTCAATTTGACAAAATCCTTTGTTCTTCCTAACTTGCAGAAACTTGGTTATGGAATTTGTAAATATCGATATCATATACTATTAATACTACAAACTGAATAGTTCTACGTTGCAATGCTGTTTGACTAGCACAAGCCTGAAATAGCTTCATTTTTCTCTTAAGCTTGAACTGTAGCTATCATAAAGACAGTGTTTACTCGGACGGAAAGTCAGGACTTTACATGAGAAAGAGAGTCTCACAAGATTATATATGGAGTTCTATTATTTTGTACAAATTTTCTTTTCTGCCTCTTATATCTTCCAACCAAGATATCTTGTCCATAGAACAACAGTCAGAATTCTGCAAGCAAAGGCTGGCATGTGAAATCGATGCAGCAGAGCTATGGAGAGAAATAGAATGATTAATGTAGAATATATTATAAATATAGATAGGATTAAATACTATAGACAGTTTTTATTAGTAAATTTTATTTGGGCAAATAAATATAAATAGATTGATTTAATTTTTATGAGTATATTTTATTTTATTTATTTTATAATTAAGTAGAGAAGAAGTGTATAAATAAATAATGATTTTTGTATACAAATTCATTCAAAAATTGAGAAATAGAAAATTAATTTTTCTTTCTTATCTATTTCAGTAAATTCTTTTATGATATTAGAGTTATTTGTAATTTACTATTAAATTTATTCTGTCACATATGGTACTTCTAGCACAGTTAGCACAGTTAGTTATCAATCATCTCTTTCTTTAAGTGCAGTAAATTTTCAACAATTCTAGTTTTATTCTCGCCTAGTCATATCAATCACTAATGTTTTTATTGAAGTCGAATGCTCGTATATCATTGGCCACAAATTCAATAGTTAGAATTATTTCATTCCATCTTTTGGACATGCTAGTGTCTAAGTCCATCTGGAGCCTACTAGTTACTCATTTTACAATGAAGATATATTTTTTAATATCTTAAATATAAATGGATCTTTTGGACGATGAATTATTGACTCGGGTGTATCGGATCACATGACGGGTGATATGTCCCTTCTTCATAATTATGTTTCATGCTAAAATAATTCCACTATTCATGTTGCAAATGGATCGGTCAAAAAAATCACTGGTGTTGGTTCAGTAATAAGAACACCAAATATATACTTGAAAATAATCCTTCATATTCATACATTACATTGAACTGCAATCTATTATCCATAGGGAAGTTGACTTATGATTTAAAATATCTTATTAAGTTTTTTTCTAAATTGTGTGAATTTCAGGATATGAAAATGGGGAAGATATTGACATTGTTTAATCGTGCTCCGGACTCTACGTTATTCATGGGACTTTATCTCATTGTGGTAATTTAGCTACCTACCATTCTATCTCTTTTAATAATAAAAATGTCAAAATCATGTTATGACACTATCATTTTGGTCATCTGAATTTTATTTATCTTGTAAAATTTTTCACAAACTTATTTATTAATGAATTTTTTTTTTTTTAAGTATGAGTTCTGTCAACTTGCTAAACATACATGATTATTTTTTCCATGCTTAAGTTACAAACCATCTAAGTCCTTTTCACTCATACATAATGGCGTTTGGAGTTGTCCCGTGTTAAAAACCCTTATAGGAAATCGTTGGTTCGTTTCATTTGTTGATGATCATACTCATTTGGTTTGGTTGTTTCTAATGAAAGATAAATATGTAGTGAGTTACATATTTGAATAGTTCTATACTATAATTAAATTCAGTTTTAGACATTTATTCAAGCACTCAAAATCAATAATGTCAAAAAATATTTTATCTCAAATTTTAACTTCTTTCTATCCTCAAAAGGCATCATTCATTTAAGTTCTTGCGTTGACACTTCTCAACAAAATGAGATTGCTAAACGCAAGAACAGACATCTTCTCGAGGTAGCTCACTCACTTATATTCTCTTCCAATGTACTGAAAAAAATTTTGGGTGGTGCTGTCTCCATAGCCACCTATCTCATCAATCGAATGCCCTCTTATGTTATCAATTTCCATAGTTCAGTTCAACTTTTCCTCAAATCATACCCCCACACCAAGGTAATCTTTTAAAATAATCTTGCAAAAGTATTTGACTGTACATCATTTATTCACATCTACCAACATAATCATAGTAAACTTAATTCAAGATTCACCAAATGCATTTTCCTTTGTTACTCACCATTCTAAAAAGAGTACAAATATTACTCACCTATCATCATGAAAATCTACAACACCATGGATGTCACTTTCTTTGAACAATAATTATACTACTCCAGTTTTGGTATTCAGGGGAGAATTTGAGTGAATATCATCATCCATCACACTGTTCAAGATCGAATCTCGACATCATTGATTCTCTATCCAATTCCCTTGTATCACATTTCATTCCTGCACCTCCATCACCTCCTTCCACGGTGAAGCAATTTCATATATATAC
>JBAMHZ010000072.1:3535316-3545554 GCA_037177395.1 Alpinia galanga
GTAAATACAATAACCATAAACTTTGCCTTTATTATGAAATATGATACAAAAGTTCTCTTACCAATTATCTCATAATTAACACTAAGAGCTAATACTAACACTTTTCCCTTGTAATGGACTTTAAAAGAGTAGGTAACTCAGCCAAATATTCTTTTGAGTCTAAGAAAGCTTGCTTACACTTCTTGTCCCATGAGAACCGGGTTGCCTTTCACAGTATACCTTAAAGAAGGATAGGCTTCGATCGGCCGATCGAGAGATGAAGCGAGACAGAGCCGTGATTCGTCTGACTAACCTCTGGACATCCCTCAGATTATGAGGTGAAGCCATATTTTACAAAGCGTCAACCTTCTATGGGTTGGCTTCAATACCTCTTTCTGTTACGATATAGCCGAAAAACCTCCCACTTCATACACCAAGCACACATTTTTTTGGGTTGAGTTTAATTCTGAATCTTCACAAAGTGGTGAAAGTCTCCTCCATATCTTGTACTACTTCTTCGGCTCGAGTAGAGTTAATGAATATGTAGTCCATGTATACTTCGATATTTCTTCCGATCTGGTGATAGAAGACCTTGTCCATCAGTCACTGATAGGTGGTGCTAACATTCTTGAGTCCGAAAGGTATGACTGTGTAATAGAAAGTGTCATCTGAAGTGATGAAGCTGACATTCTCTTAATCTTTCTTAGCCAAGGGTATTTGATGATACCTTTTGTAAACGTTTAACATTCAGATTAGTTCGTGCCTGGAAGTTGAATCTACTAGTTGATCTATCTGAGGCAACGGGTAACAATCCTTTGGATAGACTTTATTTAAATCTCGAAAGTCTACACAGACCCGCCACTTGCCTTCCAACTTGGGCACTAAAACAACATTAGATAACCACATGGGAAACTGGATCTCTTTGATATGTCCAACTTGTTATAATTTATCTACTTCCACCCGAATCACCTTGTCTTTTCTTGGGCTAAAGTGCCTCCTCTTCTGCTTGACCGACCGAGATTCTAAGAGAAGATTCAACTGGTGCTCTATTACCTCAGAAGGAATGACCTGAACTTTGCCAAACCAAGCAAAGATATCTTCATTCTTAGCAAGGCAGTTAAGGACTTCCTGCTTCAACTTGGGAGAGAGGTTAACAACTACCCTAGCCACTTCCTCTAGATCTGTCAACCATAGAGCTACCTCTTTGTCTTGACTCGGCAAGGTACCGTGAAAGGTGTACACTCCCGCAGAGCAAATCTTTCGGGATTTCCAAGAACTGGTGCGGACTAATTCTATGTAACATCTCCTCGTGGCTTTTTGGTCACCTACCACCACCCCAACTTGGCTATTGATGGGAAACTTGATCTTCTGGTGGTAGGTGAAAGCTACTGCTTGAAAGGAGTTGAGGGCGTGTCATTCCAGGATGACATTGTACGCCGAAGGAGCATCTACCACTGTGAAGATGACAAACTTGGTTCGGTGAAGTGGCTCTTCTCCGAGAGACAGAGGCAGGTTGATCCAGCCTAAGGGGTGCATCTTGTGACCAGAGAATCCAAACAAGGACATGTTCATATACTGAAGCTCAGCCTGATCAATCGGCATCTGGTCAAAAGCTTGCTAAAATAAGACATTAACGGAGCTACCTATATCGATGAAAATCTGAGCTACATCGTAGTTGGCGATGGTAGCCTGAATCATCAACGCATCATCATGAGGGAAGTCCACTCCTCGAAAATCCTCTGGTTTGAAACTGATTGAAGGTCTTTCTTCTTTTGAATTGACCCCCACTTCCATACTTTCTAGTCACCGACTATGAGCTTTTCGAACGTGGTTAGAGTCTTCATCTATTGTGCCTCCTGAGATCATGTTGATAGTACCTTGGTGAGGGGCATTTTACTGCTCCTCTTTATCCTCTCGCCAAGGGCCACGCATCTGCAAGGGAGGTTTGGGAGATGGGTGGGATACTATTTTTTTTTTGCCAGGCCTCTGGGGTAGTGACGCTCGATCAGCCTGCCAAACTCTGTGGTCAAGTCCCTTTTGTCTTTCCAGGATTACTTGGTAGATCTCATGAGCTAACTTTTGGCATTTATTGGTTGCATGTCTGTATATCTGATGAAACACGCAAATGTGTCGTGATCTAGGTGACGACGGATAAGTGGGGGAGTGAGGAGTTTCGTATAGAGCTTGTATCTCTTTCTCCTTCATACGGTTGGGTATATAATTGATGACCCGATAAGGATCTCTGACTCTCAGAGAAGGGGGGTTCTTTCCGGCCGAGCAACTGCTTTTGCCGAGCTACTTTCCTTTCTAGCTCACCGCACTTCTTCCAGATTGATATATTTCTCTGCTCTTCCTAACAGGTTGTCATAGCTAGTGGGTGACTTCTTCGTTAAAGAATGAAAGAAATCCCCCTCTAGGAATCCCTATGTTAGGACACTAACCAGGATTTCCAAAGTAGCCGATGGGATGTCTAGTGTTATTCGATTAAAGCATTAAATGTACTCACGCAGAGACTCATGTGTCTTATGTTTTGCTGAGAAGAGGTCTAAGGTAGTTTTGTAGTACCTCTTACTGCTGGTGAACCGATGCAAGAAAGTCATACTTAGATCTTCGAAGGAGCTAATGGATCCAAACAGTAGTCAACTAAATCATCTTTGGGCTGGTCCGGCCAGGGTTGTCAGGAAGATTCAACATTTAATCCCATCGGTGTAGTAACAAAGCATTTTCAAAGTGACCGAGATGATTATTAGAGTCCGTCGACCCGTTATATTCTCCTATTTGAATTGGTTAATAATGCTTCAACAATTCTTCAACCAGAATATTGGGAGAGAAGGGGGTCTCTTGAATGTCTCTTTTTGTAGTTATGAGTGTTTTTCCTTTTCAAGGGTCCATAGGAGGTGAGACTTTTCTAGGTACTGACCTGGAGGGGCCACGAGAAGCAAGGACTCGGAAGAACATGGAAGTACATAGTCCAGATCTCCGCTCTTGGGTAGTTGCCGCTTCAAAATTTCTTCGACGGTGGCCGCAACGATTTGAGTAAGGCTCTCCCTTATAAGTGCTTCCTTCCCATCGAAGCCTTAGTCTCTAGAGTCCCCTTCATGACTTCTTATTCTCTCAGCTCAGATATGAATGTAGTTCCCACAGGTGGTGCCAATATTTCATCCGACTAAGACCTGGAAATGAGATCATTTGACGGACAGGGACCTTGGCGCACGAAGGCTCTGGGAAAGTATTGAGGGACGACGAGTCCACCTTTCTTCCAACTATTCTGTGAGATCAACATTAGGTGGGGGGGCACCAGAGAGATCCTGGTGGAGTCTCCTCCAAAGCTTAAGTTAGTCATGAGGAAAGGAGGACAATAGTAAAGAAGAAATTTCTTTATATCTCTCTTACCGCCACTTTCTGTCTTTTATATATATATATATGTAAAGGAGGAGGAGGTAAGGTGCAGATGGGACATCAATATGAGGAAGCTAACTGTCCTTCTCGTACGGAGAAATACACTGTCATGTGGAAAATGAACACATACCGATGTTGACCGTGAGGGGACTTACTGCGAGAGGTGACGTGACACATACTATTACAAGGAGATGACCTCTAGTTATGGCTCAAGAAAGAACTTCACCTTGGTTGAAGTGGAGATCACCAATATAAGGTTGTGGCCAAGGTAGGGTTATTGTCGAGGTAAAGCTGTTTGCCAAGGTAGGTATATTGCCGAGGTAAAGCTGTTTGTCGAGGTAGGTCTGTGGCTAAGATGTAAAATATGAGGACTTAAGTCTACTCACATTTCCTTTGACCGAGCTCTTACCCTGGCATTCCACCTCAGCTTGGCTATTGACAGAATTCTATCATACAATGGGAGACATTTCCCACATCATTAGCATAACAAAGACATATTATTTAAGTGTATTTGATTGTTCATGTTTTCATTTCTCAAGACCATGTTAATGTATGGACATGTATATACAAATTAAATTGGACAAAATTAACAATATATACAATTTTCTTCATTATTAAAGTAGCTAATAAAATATTTTTTAAACTAAATTTTAATTTATAATTTTATACTTTTATTTAGTTTATTATTTAATTAATTTTTAACAAAAACCATTATAGATAAGATTTGAAAGCTACAGAGTCTTCAAAAAAAAACATGCTTTAGAAGGCCTTATAATTAGAAGGATAATTTCTAAATACTGACCAATCCTCGACTGCCACGATATGTTATTGGATTTGCTGAACTCGACAACCATGGCTAGATTTGCTAATGTTTCATTAATATTGTGGATAAAAAATATTTTTTATTTGATTTTATATTGTGAAAAAATTTCAAAATTAATTAGATAAATAACTAATTTTAATTTCTGTTTCAAAAGAGATTTCCACCGCACATTAATGGCAAATGACGTCATTATAACAATTTAAGGGGGAAAAAAATTCAGATATCAACCGCCAACTAATTAATTATGAAAATTTTAAAGAACTTCGTAAGTTACTTTTATGGAAATTTATATAGTTTTATTTTTGTTGTTTCTTTCAACCAATTAAATATAAATTTCCAAAATTACCGCAACAAATTTTTTCTCTCTAAATACTGTTCCTTTCGGAAATTAGATTTCCTTCTCTCTCGCGCCGTCACGATGTCGTCGACCTCGGAGCATTCGGGCTGCAAGAGGAGTTCCCACGGAGAAGAGCCACCGCCGGAGAGCATTCAGAGGAAGAAGAAGCCGAAACGCGTTAAGGCGCCGAGGCCTCAAGAGCCGGATGCGACCGCTGGCGTCGATAGGAGGGGCGAAGCGGGTGTCCCTCCCTGTTCCTGCTCCTCTGGCGAAGACGTCGCGCTTTGCCAGAGTCCATTCGCGTCGCCGCGTTCCTGCGGCCTGCGCGCGAAGCTAGCGGGAGTGGGGGCCACCTTCGTCGTCTGTGCCTTGCGGAAGAGGATCACGAGCAGCGACGTCGACCGCGGGCAGCACCGCCTGCTGCTGCCCAAGAACCTCATCAACCGGACCGTGCTCGAGGCGGCGATGCAGGCGGAGGAGCTAGCCCAGGCGATGGCGGACAGCGGGCTGCCGGTGAGGGCGTTCGACCGGCTCGGGCGGGAGTACGAGCTGACGCTCAGATTCGTGAGCTCCGCCAAGGTGTACCGCATCATGGGACGCGACTACTTGCGGGTGGTGAACGAGAACCAGTTCCGGCCGGGGCAGTTGATCGACGTGCTTGTGTTCCGCTCCGGCGCCGGGCTAGGGGTTGCGTTGCTGGAGCACGAAGAGGACGAGGAAGCGGCGAAGGATGATTCGGGCGGCGGCGAGGCGGCGACGGCCCCATTGTGTTTGTGCGGGAATAGTACGGATGCCAATTTAGCGGCGGCGCTGATAATGCTATCGCGGGGTGTGCGAGCGACGCCATCTCCGGCCTTGCAACTTCGATCTTGATCGAATTGCGCGCTTCTTGATTATATTGTATTTTTCTTGAACATAAACCCTAAACCCTGAATCATGTAATATGATGAAATGAAAGGAGGCCATCAATTAAACATTAGTTTAACCTTTTTTTTTTAAAAAAAAATGGCATATCCAGTTCTTCTTGTTTTTATTTGCAGTTGCTTACAGATTAATTTCTCTATCGATGCTTTTAATAATATATGCATTGGAATATTGATGTATTATGCTTTTAATAATACAGGATTTAACATGATTCAAAACAATTTTGATTCTATAACGTATTATAAGATTAAAGATACAATTGAAAAAAAAACAAAAAACTTGATTAAAAAAAAAACTCTCTTCCAAAAGAAAATATTCTCGTCTATACCACAGCCTCCTCTAGCTGCACCCCAAAACATCCCCGAGCTAGAAAACAACTCAAAACGGGTTTACGAGCGAATTGGCCCAAACCATCCTCTAAGAGCAGCACTGGCTGAGCTGGCACAGTACTAAACCCGAGAGTGATCGATTGTCATTCTTTTAAAAGTACACTCCTGCATTTGTGGTCACATAGCCTGTATTAATACATAATTAAATGACATCTGGAGAAAAATTAAATTAAGAAGCACCTGCCAGATTGGCCATTAACTCTAAACATCCACTGTCATTATCACCTCTAACCCAAATCCATCCAGCAAACATATCACTGTCCTCGCGGTCGGCCAGGTGGCAAAAAAAAACAGCTAACCGCAGCTGTTCACGCTTCCATTCTCCGCCCTCCAATCAACTATCCAACGGCTGCAACTCGGCCAACGAAATGCTATGCCCAATGCGCGGTTATACTCAACGGAGTACCCGACCATGTGGACGTCGGGACCTCGCGGAAATGTGCGTGTACGATCGGGGTAGCAGTCGCGGAGTGAGAATAATAGGAAGGGTCGAGACGGTGCGCGGATCAGGGGCGCTACCATTAGCTGCCAACGTTACGCCTGGCCGTTAAATCTCCGCCCCTCCTCCCTTATCACCCCCCTTCTCGCTATCCTCATTCCTCCCTGCCTGCTGCTATCCATTCACCTCTTCCTCTGCTTCGTTTCATCGTTAATGGCGGATTCCTCTCCTCTCCCATGGGCATAGATTCCATTTCGAGAGCTATCGGAGGCTTCTCTTCTCTGTTGGTGCAGTGTTGCCGAGTTCTTCACCTAATGGAGTATTATTAATTAATTCCACTCGAGACCGCCATCCCCCATTCGCTGATTGGAAATCCAGCTCATTAGTGCTCGGGCAAGAAGATTAACTAATCTATGCTAAATAATTGGCCACCATGCGCGATTTCTAGATAATTGGGAGCAGCGAGTGGAGTGGAGAGGCGGAGTGGGTGTTGATGGCGCCTAAGGGCGGTCGAGGAAAGGGCAAGGGCGAGCGGAAGAAGAAGGATGAGAAAGGTAAGCAAACACACGCGATCCATTTCTCCTTGTTATTTCTTTTTTGTTCCTTGGATTTCGTTCTACAATGACCAAAAATGCTGGGCTTCCTTGCTCTCCGTCAGTTCTTCCTCTGTCTTTGGACGTCCGAGTGGATCTTCCAGATGAGTCTCATGTCGTCTTGAAGGTTTTTTCTATTGCTCTCCTTCTTCTCCCTGCTTCGTTTTCGAATTTTAAATTTGATTCTAGGTATTTCTATTTATGGTTCCCGATAACCGGGCATATCAGTCAAGAACACTCATTAATTTTGGATTGCGAAAGGATGAAATTAAATGAACACTTGGCCGTTTCATTAACGCTGCTCTTTAAAGCTCGATCGATAAGAACCCATCGTTACTCAGCCATCGAACGACAAAATTAATATTAATTTTATTCTATATACGCAGACAAATCTATTTAATTCTCATCCCTTGTAAATTGTTTGCAGGGAATATCAACTGATAAAATTATTGACGTGCGGCGGCTGCTCTGCGTCAACACCGTCACTTGCAATATCACCAATTATTCCCTGTCCCACGAGGTAATTAAACGCAATTTTTAAAAAAAATCATGTTGCTCATAATTTAATATTTTTTTCTCTCTTATTTTTCATATTTCTTTATTTTAACTGATTCAGAGGCAGGAACTATTTGGAAGTATATAGGTACCGTATTTGAGAATATAACTATTAGCATTTCGGAAGTTGAATGGTCGATAAAATTTGTTTGACAGAAGATGTCATAGTTGAACAAGCAATATTATATATATCGTTTTGTGGGGTATTAAAATAATATATATATTATGTAAATATACCCAAATAAGATAAATCATTTCTCCATTTTTTTTTAAATTGTATTTTAAATACTTTGAGCCATCCCAACTACCCAAGGAACTGAATTCATAAAACTAATGAATTCCAGCTTACTCATCTGTAGCAGCAGCAGTAGGAAGTGCCACGACCTCCCGAGCCTCCCCGTGCTGTTTGCTAATCGACGTGCACCACGTCGGCTTGTTGTCTATATTAATTGCATTAAACAAATTCTTCCACAGTCTCTTTCGATTATAATAAAGTGGAGACACTGCAAAGACAATAAAAATGGGCAAATTTTGTTTCATGCTAGGAGTCCTTTGCATGGGCAGTGAGATAAACGCCGCCAGTGGATTATAAGATACATTTTGCAATATTCATAAAAATAAAATAAAATAAGTATCCAATTGAAAATGACGATAATAAATTCTCAGGGACCTTATTAATTTCATTGTACATGTGGTGGTCGATGTTCCGCTGCGCGGTCACGGGTCACATCAGTAGCTTTGGCGGGGCCCAATTAAACAGCTTGAATTGTAAATAAATTAATCCATCAGAATTAGAGATTGAATGTTTCTAACGTAATAAGACGGCAGTGGAAGCATGGGCAGATGTGCTAATAATGACTTTGCATTAATTAGAATATGTGTATTATCTCTCTTTATCCTATTTTTCATATGATATTAAGTAGCATACGATATTGAGTTAATCTTTATTCAAAATAGAAGCACAAAGTTCAGCACTTGAAGGGAAATTGAGTGATTGAATTTCGTATTTGTTTTTCTTTTTTTTCAGGTTAAAGGAGCAAAGCTGAATGACTGGGTAGATCTCGTAGCACTCAAACCATGCACTCTCGCGTTAGTCGAAGGTAATTAAAAATATCAATGTTCGAGTAACGAGTAATGATTATTTAATTACCAAATCGAAAGGATTAAGGAAATTAATTATTGATTATTTTAAATTTACACGGACGTGAATCATAACAATTGTTTTGTTCTTCTTACAGAACTCCCTTCCCTCTTTTATTTGTTGGCGTGATATCATATTACTACTATATGGTCACTTCTCTTGCGATCACTAACTTATTGGCCCCTCCTCCACTCTCTTCTACAACTAAACTATGGACCTCTCACATCTGACAACGTAAGATATTGACAGCCTTTGTCTCCTTTTCACTAATTATATTATTGAGAATCCATTCAATAGGAATTTAAGCCAAAAATATTATAAAATAAAAACGCAAAAGAACATGAGTATTTTAATAAAAATCAACCTTATAATTGATATTTATAATAAAATTGCCTTTTTTATTGCAAAAAATATCCTAATATATCTTTACTCTTTTAATTGTATTCAGTTTTTCCTCATGGACTAGTATGTATATAACTTATGAAAAATATTAAAATATTTAAAGTAAAAAAAAATACATTGAAAAGAACTTCTCAATAATCTACTGAGGATCATTTTAAGATTAGCAACTCGTAAAAATGGACAATTTAAAATATTTTGAATGACATTAATAAATAATCCTAGAAAAATGAAACAATAAACGCTAGAACTTCAATTTACTCCAAGTTAAAACTTACCCAAAATACAGCTGAAAAATGTCAAGATCAAATGTTCAAGAAATAAATAATAATATATAAATTAATTATAGAAATTAACTTTATAGTATTTGAAAAATAATTAAATGATTTTAGTATTTAAGAAACAAAGAATTATTAACCTAAGGGCATTTTTAAAAGATATAGAAATTGAAAGGGCGAAATCTCAGTCCCAAAAAATATAAAATTTTAATAGCTAATTAATATCATTAGATTTTTAAAATTTAGATAAAATATTTATTAGTTATTATATTAAATAGCTTGAAACTCTAGATATGGTGGTGATTTTTAAATTTCGAGGGGATTTGACAACGGCAGTCGATATATGTGTCATTTTCGTTAATTGCAAGGCAATCTCACCGTGGTTATAAAATGGGCAGAGGACTACGATGAAGGTAGTGCCATTGAGCACGTGCGGCGCCTTCTCGACCTTCTCTCCTCCACCACCTACTTTGGACCGCCGTCGCCGTCGTCCAGTGATGCACCGCCGGCTACCGAAAAGGATGGAAAGAAGAGCGTCACAGGCGCTGGTGCCGCTGGAAACCGGAAGACCACCACGGACCATCGGTGCCAGAAGCCTCCGTCATCCTCACCGCCAGCAAAGGATTCGTCGGATGATCTGGAGGCGGAGATTAGTGGCGCTTGCCCTCGTCTGGGAGCCTTCTATGAGTTCTACTCGCTTGCCGATCTCACCCCTCCCGTCCAGTGTCAGTCCAGTCTCTCCTTCACTCGATTTAAAAAGCAACACTTCTATTTTTTGGTTTTCTTCTCCATTTTATGGTTGACCCCTATTTTGCAGTTATAAGACGAACGACTAGTCTTCGGAAGGATGAATATCCATCCGACGATCATCTCTTCTTCCTCGAAGTACGTATTTTTCTCTCTAACTTCTTCTCCGTCGCGAATTATTTGATCCATGTTTAATGCGTTATTGGGTTATTCGGTCAGGTGAAGCTATGTAACG
>JBAMHZ010000072.1:3545654-3559980 GCA_037177395.1 Alpinia galanga
GTGCCTCTTGAGCATCATTCTGCAAAGCTATCTCCTCGTTTGGAAGACTCTGAACATAAGTTGGGGCTTTCTAAAACTTCAAAAGAGCAAAAACAATCCCCACAAGATGGTTCAAAAGAGATCCATGGTCGACAGAATTATCTAGCCAGAAGCTGTATCAAGGTGAATATCTCCTCAGCAGAGTTATGTAATTTATTCAGAATTGGCATGTTTAAAAACACTTGTTAAGTTTCTATAACAAGTTACACATGATTTTTTTTCTTCTTGAATTTGTATGGTGAATAGGTTCATATGCAAGGCCTTGCAGTAGGCCGAGCTGTCGATCTGACAGTACTAGAAGGATACAATCAACTGATAACAGAGCTGGAAGAAATGTTCAATATCAAAGGGGAACTTTGCCAGAATAAATGGGAAGTCGTCTTCACTGATGATGAGGGTGATATGATGCTAGTTGGCGATGACCCTTGGATGTATTTCCCCAAATCTTGTCATCTACTTCTTTAATATGTCATTTCTTTTCTTTTTGTAGCTACACGTATATACTATTGGCTTGGTGTTAGTTTGTTGGGTTTATCTAATACCATCATGTGTGAATTACACAGGGAATTCTGCAAAATGGTCAGGAAGATTTACATCTACCCTACTGAAGAGGTGAAGAAAATTAAGCCTATCGGCAGTCATACTTCAGCAGTGGATGATGAAGAAAATCTTTTTTGAGGGAACAGGGATCCTGAACTGAAGGGATGAGTACTGACATGATTCGTTTACTCACCAGTGCAATGCAGTTAACGTCCAAGTCATGAGATTTTGCAGCTCATGTTTTTAAGAGCTTGTAGAAATAAATTGCAGACATGAAATGCTGCAGTCAATGCTGAGAACTACTTTTAGTATCATATATCTGCCTGTCTGCTTATCTACCTTATCAAGATTGTAGAGTTCAGAAGTTAAAAGTACGAAGACAACATATTTCTAATGTGTTTAAACTATAGTTTGGAGTTGCTTGATTTTCTCATTCTGCAAGTCATTGTGACCTTGATGTTCTCAACTTGTAAATATATGGTATGGATATTTCTTGTGTATCATATATAGCTACTGCTGTTCTTTCAAGGTTTTGGTCATTTTCCTTTGGATTCCGTCATTATGATTAGGATCAAGTGCAGTATCAACAAATAACTTTCAAGGCATGACCGAAGCACTAAGATCCATTTAAGAGACACTTCTTTGTATACATAATCAACTATATCCATCCAAGAGCAATTAGTGAATGAGTAGTTATATAGTTACTACTATAAAGTCTAAGGTTATCATCTTCATCTAGTCAAAGATTCCCTTACGGGGAATTCCTCGGTTCCTTCCTTGGATGCAGATGTAGAATGAGGTTTCGGATGAACTCACTAATCGTTGTGCTTCCTTTGATAGTTGAGACGCCTCCGGCGATGGTTGTTGGTTAGGAGGTTCTCCCCTTAACAAAATTGGTCTTCTTTTAAGGGTATTCACAAGATGTCTTTATGTAACTCGCATGTAAAATTGGTTAATAAAGGGTTTTGTCTTCAAACATGGTTTTTAAAGGGCTTTGTCTCTACTTCAGCAACATCAGAATTGGCATAGCCTTTATTGTCAGAACCATACATAGCTAATAAACAAATAGCTGATGCCCCAAGTTGAGGAGCATTATCTGAAAAATTCTTAAGTGCACTTAAACTTATTGAGTACATATTGAAGTAATATTTAATTAAGATATGGCAAGGGAGCATGCCAATGAATCAAGTTTACTTTCCTCCAATCCCAGGCTTCCCTCTCTTTGGATCATGCTTAGGGTTGGGCCCTGTTTCATAATCCTGTATATCCACCAGGAGCTTCCTCGATGGCATCTGATACAATTAAACACCAAGGATTAGTTAAGCAGCATGAGCTAATCAGTAACTAAGCAGAGCATTGACTGTACCTTCTTTGCCAGATCTACGTGCTTAATCTCCTCTTGAGTAGCCATGGATGGTCTGAAGATAAGGATGAGGAGGATGAGCAAGCCTGTGGCTCCTTTCAGCATTGTGAATTAAGTTGAGGCTCGAGTACTTGTTTATTGGATTTGATGAGAAGAAGGTTTGAGATCAGGGCTCTCTTTTTAATAGCGGAGGAAGGCAGACTTGGAAGGTAAAATTTGACGAAGTCACTTAAGCTTTTCTTTGACAATGATACCCATTAACCCCCTCAAATTCTCTAAAGTCAACTCTGTTCCACTTTTTTCAGTACTTTCTTGTTAATCAGAAACCTTCAAGTTCTAGCCCAAGTTCTGGTCAGAAACCTGATTGTATCAAGCTGGAAGATTATAAGATAGTTAAAGCGGAAAGCATACAGTCTTAAACAGGAAAGAACTTGAACAATGATCCTTAGTTCTGTGACCATTTTTACTAGTTTGACAAACACAAATTGGTTGTTGGAATTAAGTGTGGCGGAAGAGTTCTCATGAGGTTGTCATTGGAATTAGGAATGGCAATCGAATTCCAAAGTCAAAGATGATTTCTGTCTTCCACTATTTACCTTTATCAAGTTGATGTATAACAGATGATGATATGTAAGAGAGGAGATGTGAAGCACAGAACTTGCATGGCTACCTACCCAACCAAGTCAACTATTTCTACGAAAGTGTGTGGAAATTGTATCAGCATACATCCTTGGACAATGTTTTGAAGATGGAGCCAAAGATTGAACTGGAATAGGACTGGCACACACATGAACTGTCATTTTGCAATGATGATTTTATCATTTGCAAGAGATTTAGTCGTAGGGAATTGTCAATTTCTTGGAGTGTGAATGAACAGAGGTTGTAATATTTTAGTGGCCTTGTAGTGGGAAGAGATTACTGGTACAAAATCGTTATAGCTTGATTTTTATTTCCTTTTTATATTCTTGAACAAAATCACTCTCAAACGAGGAAACATTATCCCAACGATCTTTCACTTTTTTAATACTCGAGAGGAGCAATACTAAATACTAATGTCCTAAAAGTGAATCTATGAGAAGATGATAAGTTCACCTCCATCTTCAAATTCATTATTTTCTGTTAGTAGATGTTTATAGATTATGCATTGCAACTTCTTGTGAAAGATCTATTGAAATTTTTTTTTTATAGCATATTGTTTTGGGACAATGAAGCTCCTTGAAGCTATAAATAAAAAGTAGTGTGGCCATTCTAAATTTTTAATAAAAAAATTTATTCCAAGATATTTTTTTAAAAAAACTTCTATAATGCCTTGTAGATCACTTCCTCAACATTTAGTATTCATTCTCTCTTCGCAGAACTGCTTCTTTTTTTTTTTCTTGTAAAAATAACCAGAAGGATATATTAATTTTAGTAATTATGATTGATAGAACTAATCAATCAATTAATTGTGCAGAATTTTAGTAGTCTCAACATATTCTTTCTCACTGGTTTTCTCATGTCAATGTGTCTTTTTTCTTGAGAAAGTCACTTGAGAAATCCCTGAAACACATGCAACTTCTTCGAGGTTGGCCATCTGCCTCCTTCCCTGATCATTTCTCGCTCAGCAGTGGCATATCAACATGACGAAAGTCACTGGAAGAGCAGCCTAAATTCATTCTGTTATGTCCTCAATTTGCATCTAGCTTTCTCATAGGGAAAAAAGACAGGAGATGGACACCGGTGAGAATTTTCAATCAAGTACAGAAGCAGATTACCAACAAACACATATTCATCTCTCACAAGCTGGAAGTCCATCCCTCACTCCCCCAAACCACCCCCCACCAGCTCTGCTTATTTAAGTGCTAATTAAGTTCAGTATCAGCACTGCAACATTATTCAAACTCACCAAAATGGCCAAGGCTTTGAGAGCTTCGTCTCTTCTTCTAAGGCTGCTAGCTGCAGCATCCACTCTTTGCGCGGCTATCGTCATGGCGATGAGCCATGACTCCACCGTGGTGTTCGGCATAACCTTTGAAGCCAAGTTCCAGCACACTCCTGCCCTCGAGTAAGCAGCATATATATAAATATGTCCTCTACTCATCCTTAAAATTTTTTTTACCATGCCATGTAAATCTCTCAACCAATTACTGCGCGTAGGTTCTTTGTCATAGCGAACGGTATAGCTTCTGTCTACAGCTTAGTTTCAGCTTGCGTACCTTCAACGAGCTTGCTGTCGAGGTTGGTCATTGTGCCTGATGTGGTAAGTGGGAGAATTTCTTATGCTCACGTACGGCTCACCTACTGCATGGCTTTCTCGCTACTCTTCATGCCTGACCGTCTTGTCTACACTTGTGTAGGTTT
The DNA here is from genome assembly GCA_037177395.1 of Alpinia galanga. NCBI lineage: Eukaryota > Viridiplantae > Streptophyta > Magnoliopsida > Zingiberales > Zingiberaceae > Alpinia > Alpinia galanga. Next base: position 3,549,937 of record JBAMHZ010000072.1, read on the forward strand.
TGGCGATGCTGCTGACGGCTGCCACTGCTGCAGCAGGAGCCATGGCACAGCTAGGGAAGAAAGGCAACTCTCATGCAGGATGGCTGCCTATATGTGACCAAGTACCGAGCTTCTGTGATCATCTGATGGGAGCAATGATATGTGGCTTGGTTGGTGTGGCTGCCTTCCTTCTGATTGTGCTCCATGGCATTCACGCAGCGTTGACTCCTAACATTTAGTTGCACTGCAGAAAAACCTTGTATTGATCTATAGATTGTTGTTGATTTATGGTAATTCACAATAAATTTTTTGTTTTCTTCTAAATTATACGGTAATATATTGTATTTCCCCCCTTAACCAAAAATGGTATGTTGTTATGGGTTAAAAACGGCAGCCCAAATCTAGTTGTGGGTTAAAAATGGCAGCCCAAATCTAGTTGTGGGCTCACAGTTTGAACCCAATTTAACTAATCGGTTCGCGGATGTTTCTGGAATCTTCGACGGCCTTCGCTAGAATTGGACTTCATTCGCCATCTTGATATGGCGTTGCTTGCTGGATTCCACGGGTTCGTCCCGCAGAATTAAGGGGAGGAGGAGAAGCGAGAGTCGATCCACTTCCTGTTGCGATTTGCGGAAGAGGGAGGAGAAGAACGCTACGGGAACGAAGCGGAGAGGCATCCACACTCCTCGTCGATAGGAGAAGAGAAGAAGGAACAACGGCAGCAGCGGTGATTGTGGTTATACTGATTACACAGGCGGGAGCGGTAGGAGAGCAGAGGCGGCGGCCGGAGAGATGGGGGTGGATTACTACAAGATACTCGGGGTGGACAAGGGCTCTAAGGACGACGATCTCAAGAAAGCCTATCGCAAGCTCGCTATGAAGTGGCACCCCGACAAGAACCCTAACAACAAGAAGGAAGCGGAAGCCAAGTTCAAGCAGATCTCGGAAGCTTATGAGGTACGAACCGGAGCCGCCATCGTAGATTTTTCTTGTAAATTCCCGATCTTGTTGGCCAAGGTCTCAATTTTTATTTCTTCGTCTTTTGTTTGCCTGTTATAGGTCCTGAGCGATCCCCAAAAGCGCGCTATCTACGACCAGTACGGTGAGGAGGGACTCAAGGGCCAGGTCCCGCCGCCTGGCACCGGTGGGCCAGGAGGCGCCACTTTTTTCTCCAGCGGTGGAGATGGGCCGACCTCGTTTAGGTTCAACCCCCGGAACGCCGATGATATTTTTGCAGAATTTTTTGGCTTTTCCAGTCCGTTTGGGGGGATGGGCGGCGGCGCTGGTAGCGCCAGGGCCGGATCCAGATTCCCCGGGCGAATGGGGATGTTCAACGAGGATTTCTTCGGATCTTCCTTCGGGGGGGCCGGAGAGGGTGCATCGCAATCGCGGAAGGCAGCCCCCATCGAGAAGAGGCTGCCGTGCAGCCTGGAGGAGTTGTACAAAGGAACCACCAAAAAGATGAAAATTTCGAGAGAAATTCTTGATGCTAGTGGGTAAGTTTCTGCTCTTCTCTTTCTCAATAAGATCCAAATCATATGTGTTATCCACTCATGTGCTTATCCCATCTTTATTCGTCCAATTGCTGCAATTTAGTTTGGAATGCATCGGTTAGCTGAAAATTTTCCATCATTCTCTTTGGAAAAAGAGTTGTTTCTACATAAATTGCTAGTTTAGAAATTATTATTATTATTTTTGTAAACAAGGGAAAGAAGATTCAGTCAGTGGTAGGTTCTTTGCAAAAGTGGTTCCAACAGGTAAGGTTAGGAAGAAATGTCCCAACCATCAAGCCTGCAATTTTTGTCTGTATATAATGTTTGGCTAATTCACTAACTGTGCCACCTGACACCAAGGATGATCTGTGGCACCCAGCTTTCACAAGTGTAACAACTGTGTATATCTGGATAACTATGTGTTCTCATTTGGATCCCATTAGCATTTCTAATGGACATATTAGAATAAAAACTGATATCATATAAGATTATGCTACTTTAAGGATATTGCACTTTTTAGGTTTATGGCCTTGTCAACTATAGGCAAAAAGATCAATATGATTTTGTGAAATAATTGGCAAACTCTATAATATTTACTCCCCTTTTAGCTTATTATGCTAATTTTAATTAATTGTGTGTGTTCTGATTAACACCTTGCTAGGTAGCAGGTTCAACAATGTTCCTCTGAATCAATCAACTAGTGGTGTAAGTGGTATAATTGTCAATAAATGTAGTTGCAATTTGAGATGGGCGCTGGTAACAAAAGCAATCTTTGGTCATAGTTGTTGTGTATCCGCGTTAAGAAAATATTTTTAGTTCAAAATTTTGAACTTGGCTACTCCTCTTAGAACAAAGATTTGTCAAACCCAATAGGAACTAAGGGGTCGGTTAGTTTGGTTTATAACATGATGGATGAATGAGGGAATAGATGAATTTTTAAAGCTTTGATCGTTTCTACTTTTAAGTTGGCGGATGGAACATGGAACAAGGAGGATGGAAGATTCAAGGAATGAAAAAGACATCATTTATTTTGAGACATCCAAATTGGGCAGATCAAACAGCAGATGGATGCAAAAGCTTTGTTTCTTGATTTGAATCCCAAAATACTCCCTCTGCTAGGCTTCTCTAGTTTAGGTTTAGTGGGAGTGAACCACATTCAGACTTCCATGGCCTCTTTTTCATTGTTTTTGATCTTTTTGCTGGACTTTAGTGCGGTATGTTTTGACTTATCACTAACTAGTGCATTCAACTTTTAGCTGGTATTTGCTTTCTAGGCGTGAGATAGCTTGTCTTCTAGAATGGTATCGAGTTTATTCAATCAGTTTGAATCTCATTCTGTTAAAACACTCGTGTGTCCAATGTTTCACAGGAAAACAATGACTGTGGAAGAAATTCTAACAATTGACGTTAAACCAGGCTGGAAAAAGGGCACAAAAATAACGTTCCCAGCAAAAGGAAATGAATCGCCAAATGTACTTCCTGCAGATATCGCCTTCGTTATTGACGAGAAGCCGCATCCTCTGTTCAGCAGGGAAGGCAACGATCTGATTGCAACACAAAAGATCTCTTTGGCAGAAGCCCTGACCGGTTACACGGTTCATTTGACTACACTTGATGGTCGAAGCCTTACTATTCCCATAAACAAGGTCATTCATCCTAGCTACGAGGAGGTGGTGCCTGGAGAAGGAATGCCAATACCCAAAGATCCATCCAGGAAAGGAAATCTTCGCATCAAATTTGATATCAAGTTCCCAACGAGGTTTACAGCAGAACAGAAGGTTGGGATCAAGAAGTTATTAGAATGATGTAGCTTCAGGTCTGGCGCCATGAATATTATGCTGGGAAAATGCTCAAACTGTTAGGCTCTTTTGCTTCTTACGCTGGTACGTAAAGAAACCTTCTTTTGTTATTATCGATCATATCGCCAGGTCTTGCAAGGATTTAGACTCGCCATTTGCCAGGCCGTAGAATAATGCTACAAGAAAACGGAAGAATCTTTGCCGAGATTTGTAACTGCTATTTTGTTTGCTCAGTAAAGATTGCCAGTGAGAGAGGTGAGAAATGCACGTAGAATGTTCGTCCCTGATTTTATGACCACGTCAGAATTATATCAATATTTCTTTTGTCAAAAACAAAATATCGATGTAGTTTTCCCTGAATTCTTTCCTAATATTTCTATTTTGAATTAAGTATATTACTCTTATTCATAATTTGATCTGCCAATTACATATGGTGAATGCATAGAGAATCGAATTGAATCACTTCATTGATATGGAATGCAAATTACATGGAGATGTAAAGTAGTCTGATTTATCAGCTCAAATAACTAAACTACTGATCAGCGAAAGACGTTCACAATCCCACAGTTAGAAACCTCCACAAGCAATCCGATGCCCTTTCTGAAGTTTCTAAACAAGAAATTATTTGCAGTAATAGAAAATTATTTAGTACGGAAGGATTCCAACCCTGTTATAATTTTTTTTTTAAAAAAAAAAGGGTGCCTGCCTCACATAATTATGCTTTTTCTTCTTCAACTGGCACAGATGATATGTCAGACCTTGAACTTCATGAAATCTTCAAGTCCAAGGGTCTCTGCTGCTCAGGCAGCTTTCATTTGCTGCGGATGTTTCATAGAATTTGCTGCACTTACTAGCCAGAAACGCCCTTCAAATGCTTTGGAACAAGCAAAGCATGTCCTACTGAAGCAAATATGTGGTTTTTTATGCAAGTAAAATGTAATGCATCTTTGGCTTCTCATCTTTATGCATATTCTCATAGTTACTATTTTTCTTTTTTGTTAATTAAGTAACAAAGTAGAAGCTCTACGTGGCATTGTGTAGAAAAACATACTCTTTTCTCCTCTTCCATCTTTGCCTTAATATACGAGTAGAGGGCAACACCAGCAATGGCGATGCAAGTGCCAATGCCTGTCTGTGTTGAAATCTTGTTCCCTGCCAAAGACCAAAGTTGAAATCCTAATGGCTTATACCAAATATACAGACAAGAGTGTTAATATACTAATCTATGTCGGCTCATACCAAAGATGATGGCTCATACCAAAGATGATGATTGAGAATCCAATCACGAACACACGTTTCAGAACATTTCCAACAGCGTGTGTGAGAGGAGCGACTCGTTCCAAGGTGTTGGTTGCCACCTGTTGATCATCTTGCGTTAGACTACGAAAGAATCATCATCGTGGAATGGTGGGATGAGCAATATCAAGACACTTATGAGAGAATCAACAGATGAATGGCTATGTGCAATCCAACTAACACCAATTATTCTCCAGTAAATACAACAAAATCTTACCCCTTGCGCATTTCAGAACGCCAATGAAAATACTACATTGTTTTTGAAATGACATTGCTAAGGCAAACATATACATTCTCTCTAGTGTTTTTTTTTTCCTTTTTGGCTTTGAGAGCAAGCCAAGTTAGTAAAGTAGAAAATAAGGAACAGATAACTAAGCGTGGTGTTGACAATCCTCCCCTTGACTCATGGGGCTAGAGTTGAGCTAAGTAGATAAACAATGAATTGTTGAAGGGTGCATCTAAAAGTTAATCATTGATCTCTTCCTAGTCAAGTGATCGGCAAATACAAATCTATAATATTATGTAAACAGAATAAATATTTGCATGTGGCCATGCTAGATTTACGATTATTAATCAATCATGTCTAACAATTACCTGGTTGTAGAGGTGATAAAACATTCCAACCCAGAAAAGGTCAGAGACGAATTTTGTGACACCTACTTTGGCAATTGCATCCTTAAAACCATGATGCAAAAGTCGAGGTCCCTCAAACTGCAAGCTCCAAGATGTGATCAGTGAAAAAGTAGCTATAGAGACACTAAAAACAATTGCATTATGACCAACTAGTATATTACATAGATAGAGAGGATAGCGGCATGTTATGCGCTCCATAGGGAAAATAGAATATTATAGTGTAAAAGCTCTCTCTTCTACTTAACGTCCATTGCTTTAGCTTGAATTTCTTTGTCATTGACTAATACATATCGAACAGCAGTAAGCAAGGGAGTGTATAAAATGGTGCTTAGATACATTGCCTCCTCCATAGGCTCAATATGCAAGAGTATTGGATTGTAAAGAATTAATAATATAGGTAGCTAGAAAGCAAGAAACGAAATTTAGACCAATAAAATCGTTGAAGAATATGAAATCACTGGGCAAACAGTTGCATATAGTTCACTTCAAAGCAAAAGGTTTTGGATAGCAGGTCTATAGCTGTCAAGAAACTAAAATAAGTAGAATATATAAACCATAAGGAAATGAAGATTTTATTGGGATTCTTCTCCCCTGCCCTTCTCTGCTCTCTGCTGTCCAGATAAAAACAGCAGAAACAGGACATGAGTATCAACTAATATTGATGCTTGAGTCCTGTCCGAGAGTTTCTAGATTTACCAAGTTAATGTAACAAAAGGAGGGATGGCAATACCAACCATCTACTAAACAGAATTTATCTTGACTGTGCAATACAGCCTAATTTTTGGTCGAAACAGGCAGTACTCTTTTGACCCTTTTTTCCCCCAAAACGGGCAGACAATCTTCTTGGCAAACCAGTTAATTATATGATTGGAAACTTGGAATTTAACCACTGGTGACTTATCATCCTAATAAGAATCACAGCAAATGTGGCCTCATTAGTGTATAAAATGGAGAAGTAGTTTATAACTATGGACAAGAATTACATGAAGAAATAAATTTTTAATTTGTATGTTTAAAATGCTCATTTGTCCACTGCAAATGGTAGTGGCTAGTGAACACAAGTTTTTGTTCTAGTTGTAAATAGTTTCAGACAAACTACACGCTTTGTTACAATGACTTGTGTATTTGGTGAGATTACAGTACCTGATGTTCAGCATGTGAATGCAGTAAAAAACATCTGACTGCAGTGAAAAGCATCCTCATAATTGTTCTACAAATTTCATTGACATACTCACACAAACAAACAGTGCAATGATTGATATATAAGCATAAACGTTTGTGCTATCCATGTCAGTCTGCAACAAACAAATTGTCAGTTTGTTACCAAATTATTAAAATAAAAATGATCTGTATGGTGAGGAGACAAAATAACCATGGCTTTCTTAGAATAAATGCTGCAGTATGTGAAGGAGACGTTTGAGATCATAGCACTAATGAAGCCCGTCCAGTTGAATGTAAGCTCCGTGAGGGATGCCATTGAGACACCTGTAGTTCATAGATCTACAAATAATTCTTTTATATGTAAGAAAGACTAATTTTCTCCATTTCACGCTAATAGGAAATGAAAATAGAGATGAATTGTCTATAAGGAATTATGAGTCTGTGGCAACTCATTGTATTAATTTTCTGATATGATAGCTTGAATTGCAATAACAATACCTAAAATAATTTCTGAGCATTATGTTATGTCAGTTATGGAATTTAGGATCATGGATAAGATGCAACTGAACTCAGAACTTATATTTCCAATATAAGTGCATACAGAAGATTGCTTGAGGATGACCTATTTTAACTAGTACTCTGACACTCTTTAGCAGCACTATGATTTATATATCCAATTGATATAAACATACACTAGCATTAGAGTAGTAAATTACCAATCACAACTGGCACTAGAGATAACCAGAGTGTCAATGGTATCTCTTGTCCAAGGATGAACTGGGAAGCTGCCGCATTAAAGAAGGGTTCCAAAGCTGGCATCAAAACAGTTAGATGTCAGAGTACAATTTAGAACCATTGAACTGGAACAATTCTTGAAACCTAAAAGTTCCAGCACGATCCAGAAGCCAAAGCTCAAGATTACCTTTGATTGTGTGAGTAAATGAGACTGCAACGGCAGCAAATGACACCTTGCTAGTGACATGGCCAAGGGCATGGCAGATCACAACTGGGATGAGCAACTTCAAGAGGTTCGAGTGGATGGGCTAAAAGTAAACAAGTTTATATCAACTACCATGCCGCAGCCTACTAGGCAAGTTTCACAAGTTGGCAACTGAGTATAAGTTTTCTGAACAGTGTGCTAAATATTGATTCATGTGGTTTACTGGACAATGATTGTTTAAATTTTTAGCATATGTAACCATATTGGTGATCTGAACGATGCCAAAATACCTTATCGCAATCCATGATGCAATCGCATGGTAGTAACACCGTTCCACAGAACACCCACGCAAAATTTACACAGACACACACAAAAATACACAATATTTGGACCACACTTTTCCACATACAAGACCTATCAAACGATCAAATGCAAGCATAAATGGGTGGAGAAACTTACGGCGCGCTTGGGAAGGCCAACGCTCTAGCTCACCAAACAGTACACCACGCCAACGAGCAAGTGGATCACTGAAACAAAGCTGCATCGCCAGAACCAGATCAGTTTACCGCAAAGCTAAAAAGTAGGGCCAAATCATACTATCGAACTTACTAAGGGTAGGGAAAGTAATTGTATATCTTCTTGTTGATGATGTTGAATATCACGTTCAAGAAGTACCTGGAAGATTATTTTTTTTTCAAAAAAAAAAAAAACATGAATTATAGATACAGTGGAAAAATAGTAGTCCATCCATTGACTTCAGAAGAAGAAGCCGGCAGAGTGTCGCGGTTAAGAAGTACCTGGAATAAACTTTATATTGTTTCTTAAGAGCATATCGATATATATTGAGATTAAAAATTTTAGAAAATAATAATATAGCATTTTAGCCCTAACTATTATATATACTTTTTTTTTAAAACCAAAATTATTATGTCTTTTTATTTAAAAATAATTTGTTTCTGAAATTATCAATTTTGTATCACTTTAATATCTACTATTTTAATTAAAAAAATATTTTATAATATTTGTAAATCTAACCTTTTTAAAGGTCTTTTATATATATATATATATATAAATTATAAATCATATGGTAATTTTTAAATGATAAAATTTGATTGTTATTATTTTAAGTAGAATATTTTTAAAATATTATGTCTATTTAATATTCTAAATAAAATAATTATTTTTTTTGTCGGAGTAATAATTAGGATTCAAAATCGAATAAATCATTAAATTAACCAATTTTTTTTCGACAAATTAAACGGATGGAATTTTGATATTAAAATTGTATAAATTGAAACGATATATAATTATATAATTTTATTAGTTATCAATTAATCAATTTTTTAGTTTTTTTTATTCAAACAATCTCTCATCAAATTTTCAACTCTTTGGATATATTTTATTGTATGTAATCTACCTTGTAATATAATTTACAAGGTAGATTTATTTATTTGACAGGATTAAATTAGAATATAGTTTGTAATTCAAATTATAAAACAAGTTATATATCTTGTCTATATTACAAGCTAAAATCTATATAATCCAGATTACATTACAATGTCTACAAGGTCAACATAAGTCAATGCCAGTCGGCCGGTTGCCGCCACCGCCGTCGACGATAGCCGACGACGGTAAAAATGAATACCAAACAACCGAATATAATCACTATTGTAATAAAAAATTATATTGTAGATCATAACTAAACATAGTAACGTAATACGTATTCCATTACATTACACATTATATTACATTACAACGTATCAAATATAATCTTTATGGTGTGGAAGAGAAGGAAAATGTGACTTGTGGCACTGAGGCTGAGTCCTACGGAGTTCAGTATTTAAACTTTCAATTTGATTAATTTTAAAGCTAGTTCTATCTCAACTGAAAGATTTTTTTAAAAGTTTTAATAATTTTTTGCTGACTATCAAAGTACAATAGAAAAATACTTATATAGATAATAGCAACTGCAATATTCATAATTTATCATTTTATTTAGAATTTTTTTTTATAAATATATAATGATTAAAAATTGAATTGTAATTTTTTGATAATTAAATTAGACGCTTTACTATTACACTACAGTTCTTGGGACAAATGGATCGTTCGAAACCAGTGGACAAATTGTCCTACCTACAATTATTTCATTTGATAAGCTAAACTAAGAAATCAATGGTCATGTTTTATTGTTTTTTTTATTTGATAGCATCCATTTAATTAACCAAGGACACCAATCAATTAAGCCTTAGAAAAACTTAAAAACCTAGAGAGAAGATAAAACCACTCAAGCAAAACAAAGTAACTTTTCTCTTTGCTACAGTGGAGTATTTCAGCGGTGCCATTTTTTTTTTTTTAATTAGCATTAATTTATCCAAGCGCTCGATTAATTTTTAAGATTATCAGTTCGGTTTTACAGTCCTATAAAAACGCATCTTTAATAGTTAGGTTAAGAAAGGATTGAAGCCCCATAAATCTCTACCAACTATCATGATATATCAGATAAGTATTCACAGTTTTAATGATTTCATATAACTGTTTAATATTAAAATTTTACTTTGTTAATCAGTTAATCTTCTATAAAGAGAATCATCTCTATAGAATTTTTTAAAATTAATTATGGAATATTATCGTAACAGAGGATTCTTTTGCTTCTGTTTTATCTCTGCAAATGGTGATGCTTACCCTGTGCAAGTCCCTTATTGGGGGAATCTTCTTCACAAAGTTTGCTGTACTTTTTTTTTTA
>JBAMHZ010000072.1:3561456-3577844 GCA_037177395.1 Alpinia galanga
AGTGCCCGAAACATAAAGGAATGCATAAGCAAATTAAAAATAGTCCAACAATTATTTTTTATATATAATCAGATTAAACCATAAACCTACTACTAGCCAGTTTTGTATCTGTCATGAACTGTGGATGTTTCATAAGGTTTTCAAATAAGTGTTCCTTCAAATATTCAGCAGCACGTGATCCACCATGACCTACAAGCATGATATTTATATAAAAAAATTTTGGAAGCCATGGAAAATCATACATTAAGCTACAGAAGATAGCAGAAAATATCAAACCATCGAATATCCCAAAGAAACTAACAGTTTGCTCATTGATGCTAGACAGTTTTGCATCATAGAAGTCCTCCATGCTTGCTCTACGCCCTTTACTAGAATACCCATAACTCAATTTACCATCCTCACTGACAATCAGCACAAGATCCATTAAGTTACCCAACAAAATAATGTATATGCATGTTCAAATATAAAAAACAAATTAAATGGAAATTGCTTACCTTCTCCCTCCACCCGTCACAAAACCCCCACCTCTAGCATCATTTTTTCCCATCACGTTAACAATTGCTTGAGGTCTGCAGATGTGCTGAAGTCGACCATCATCTTCAAGCTCGTCTTCAACTTGCAGCGGTTCCAGTCAGAATGCAACCGTGGTTTCACGTCAATATCTCTCCCCCGTCCCAGGAGATGCAACTTGACACTGGAGGACAGCTCGATCAGATTTCTCGGCCGGACCACACAACTTCTGAAGCTGGAAAAGCATATCATCTAAGCGGGATGACAAACTACACTGCCTGATTGCCCTGAAAACTGAAGAAAAAAGGGAATATGTCGCAAAGGCGTGATATTTTCCGCCGGATACGCTACCTCTAAGCACAAGAAACCAAAGAACATAAGCAAACTAGAAGTAGAATAGACCGTCTTCCGGCAAGGTAGCGAGTGACGCTAAAATTTTAAATCTTCTTTGAATCTGAAATCTCCATCGACCAAAACCAACAAAAAAAATATATAACTTTCACCACGTATTCCCCCAAATAGTGAGCAAAGATCCGGATTCGGAGACGGTGTCGGAACTGCACAAAGTAACGAGATTGAGATCTTCTCCAGGCTGTCCAAGGCGGCGAAGCCTGGACCCAAAGCGCGATCCTTGTACCAACCACGCGATGCAAGTTTAGTCTCTATCTAACGATTATAAAAGCAAGACAAAATTTCATTTGCCACTCTATAATTGTTTTTAACAAATACCGCTGTAAATTTAGTATTATTATTTTACTCCTATATATAAATGACTGATTCAAGCGTAGTTTTACGCAATATAAATCTTAATTTTTAATTATCTTTGATATCCATGATTCAATCTCTCGTGCCCACAAGAAAATTCAATGGTAGTGTCAATTTTTAAAAATTGTAAATCTTTTCAAAGTATTTGTTCTCCTATTGTGTTTTTCTTTGATTGGATATAAAATATTTTTTATGATTTATTTCTTTTGTATTTACTATGAAACTGACACCTTTGTACAATTTTTTTTTAAAATAAAATAATAAATTAAAAATATTATAACGGTTGAGGTTATTCACGTGAATATTCTTGATTTATTTCTCGTCCAGAGATTATTTAGTACCTCCATAGAGTAGAGCCGGTCATCTGCGAAATTGATTGGATCCTCCAATGCGGTTATTACATCGTGGATCGACGGACAAAAGTGGGCAACAAGAACATGGCTAGAATTGTAATTGGAGGGGATCCGTAAACAGCCTAGTCGTCGCATAGTGGACTGACGGCCTGCCGCTTGCCCCTGCGCGCCTCTCCACGTCCGCTCGAAGCATCCGCGAAGCTTCTCTGCCTATTTAATCCGTGACAACTGTTTCTGAGATTTTTTTTTTAAAATGGCGGATGCGGTGGCCGTGAACAGCCTTCCCGTCGAAACAGAAAATATCTCCAGCCTGGTGGGAAGTCGTCTTCTTCGTCGCAGACTGGGAGGTATACGAGTTGTTCCTTTTCGTTTGGATCAGATTGTGTCTCCTTCTTCTTGGCTGTGCACTTTGTTGGTCTGTTGGTTCGATCTTGTGATCTTGGCTTTGTGATGATTGTGGCAGTTGTGTGAAGGTTGAGTTTGCGCGGGTTTCGATCGCGTTTTTCGCCGACTTTCGAATTGTTCCCGTCTAGTTTCTTCGTCATTGTAACTCGGAATTTACGATAAAATTAAATGCCAAAAAAAGTGCTCAATCTTTGCACTGCACAAATGCACTATTTGCTTATACATGAGAAATTTTCCTAACTGCAAGCAGTGATGTTTGCCTGTTTCCTTGTCTTGCTTTTACATAGACACAACAAAACTTTTAAGTTGTTTATGAAATTTCTATGATTTGTCTTTATTTTCATGGTTGGTAGGTATTTATCGGGTAACTAATCTATAAGGCGATCCTTATTGATATATGCAAACTTATATTTCAATCAAGCTGAGATCATGGATCATTTGGAGGGTAATTACATGAGGTAAGCTATTATTTGATTTGCACCATATGGTAACTTTCCTTCTTGAGCATCTAAATATGCTACTATTAGTAGTGCTTATATAAATATTGTTTTTCTTTTTGCAAGGTTGGTAGACTTCAAAGCAATTAAGAGCTTAGTGCTCACACTCTACTTCCAATTCTTAGGACATCTGTGAAATTTCTCACTAATTCCTTGGACCTCAGTTTCAAAGCTATAAAGAAGTATCAAGATTCTACATTGATCCTTCATTGTTGGTTAATCCATTTGGATAACACGGTCCCAAGCAAGCATGGGACCATGGTAAATCGTGCCAAAATAGATCTACTTTAGACATGGTGCATGTACTCAAGTATAAATTGGTTATGAGTATGGTGGAGTTACCAATTGCTAGGCTTGGAGTAATGCATGATCTAGACTCCAAATTAGACCATGGATCTTTTACAATGACAACAAGATAAAGATATTGAGGTTTTTTATTTTATCACACGGATTAGTGATGTTAATTAATTTCCATCACGAGGCTTATATATGTTAGACCACTTGAACTTGAGCATTTTTCATCTACTTAATCTCAAGTTTATAAAGAAGGCGCTTTTGTTAGTTGGAGTTAGTAGTGGAAAGCAAAAAAAGGAAATGTGATTTTATCCACTTAGTTGGTTCACAAAGTAATTCACATGAATATGATTTCAAGTATCGATCAACATGATTGAAACATATCGTTGAAATTGATTTTATGGGCTTCTGGATATTGATTAACCTCCACATCTGGATTAAAATTTTAATCATATTGAAACTGGAAAGTTTAAATTTTAAAGTAGCTTAAACCTGAAAGTTAAATTTATGCATCAAATAAAAAAATCCTAATACAACTACAAAAATTATAAAATAGCATTTTAAAGATCATTTCAAATATTGGGATAGTAAGATAGTAGGTATTGCATGTAGAGGTCCATGAATAATCTCCCAATTATGTTGATATTTAATCTCAATATCATTGAAGTTCTTTGCAATTTGATTTTGGCTCTATTCTTAGCTTTATGATTTGTCTCATGGTTGGCCTTGCTTCATCATCCATAGGCCAAAGTGCGCTTGCATGAGTCACACATGTAAACAAAATCTTAGATCATTCAATTTTAGTTTTTGCATCCAATTGGCAGCGCTAACATTAAATGCTCATGTTCTTTTAAATAAAGAAACAGATCGAGTGCATATTTTATGATTGCATCATTGATGCAGACTAATATTTTAGGGAGTTTCAGAAAGGTCATGCAGTGTGCCATATAAGCAAGTTGTAAGTGACATTGAGAGGAAATCTGGTCTACATCTTATGCTTGCAAGTTTTCCTTGACAGTCAGAGGTTTTTTTTATCAGGAATGTGAATCTTGAAATTGTAATCAATCCTTTTCCATTTATTTTAATGCTTTAACTGGTTTTAATCTCTAATTTCCAATTTACCTTCTTTCAGTCAAATTGTTAGAAATTAGAACTTATTTAGTTATGCAGCATGAATTTTTCTTATGGAACTCTTATCATCAATCTTATCGTCGTTTCTTCATTGTAAACAGGTTTCGGGACTGGAGTTCAGAGCTATCTTTGGACTCAGAGAAGGCTTTTTTAAGAAGAAAGAATAGTAGTTTTAACTACATAAACCTGAATTTTCAAAGAGCTTTTGTTTGGATAAGAAAGCTTTTTCAGTTTTTAACAGAATCATCTAAACGAGAACCAAAGTCTCAAAGGAAAGTTCTAGATCCTGAAGGACCATTTCTTCAGAGGTGGAATAAAATATTTGTTATATCCTGTATAGTTGCTGTTTCTGTGGATCCCTTGTTTTTCTACATTCCAGTCATTGATGGTGACAATAATTGCCTTTATTTGCAAAACAATCTGGAAATTGCTGCAAGCATACTGCGTTTTTTCACAGATATCTTCTATGCAGTCCATATAATTTTCCAATTTCGTACTGGTTTCATTGCTCCTTCATCTAGGGTATTTGGAAGGGGAGTTTTGATTGAGGATTTATCAGCAATAGCCAACAGATATTTATCATCATATTTCATTATTGACATTCTTGCTGTTCTCCCACTTCCGCAGGTATTGCACTTGAGGTACTATTAACTAGTACATGTTATACATTAGTAAATTTTCAACCTGATTAAGTTAAACTATGAATATGTTTTTTATTATTTTAAATGTCTTGGACTAGTCATATCACGGAATACATGTAATATCACATATTTAGTTGCCAGACTATAATTTTTCTTTTAATTATGTAGTTAACTTAAAAAATGTTACAATAGTTTTAGAACTATATTCGCTTCTCTATGGTTAGTTTCAGTAACTTGTTCTTAGTATATGACGCTCTTAAGTAGTTGAAATACCTTAAGCCATCTAGCGTGTCCACACTCCTCAAGGGGCTCCTAGAACTTGTGGGAAAATTTGAAGTCTAATGGAGCAATCAACTGAAAATGAGTGCCCTACATATGGTTCAACTTTTTATAGTTCATATGACTGGCAACTATCTTTCCATCAAAGTGTAGGTCACATCCAAAAGTTTCCTTGTTCAATTCTTGTATTCTAATTTTATCAAGGTAAATAGATATTCACAAAGTCTCATTTCTTTGACAATGCTACAATAATTGCATTTTCTTTTCTACACAGATGGTTATTCTGATCATAATGCCCAAACTTGAAGGATCGGCACTTTTGAATGCAAAGAATGCACTAGTATACATAGTCATATGTCAGTATTTCCCAAGACTTATTCGGATCATACCATTGTATCTTGAAGTTACAAGGTCCTCTGGCATAATTGCTGAAACAGCATGGGCTGGAGCTGCATTTAACCTTTTACTTTATATGCTTGCAAGTCATGTGAGTGTATACAACGTGCTAATTTTTTTTTAATTTTTGCTGCATGTTGATTCTGAATTTGTGCTAGTCTTAGCTAAATCTTTGAACTTAGTCTCTAGGTTTTCTTAATGTTGATCTCAATCTATTTTGTAGATTAAGTTACCTTGCTTATGGATAACTTTAAGCTGGGGAATGGGGAAATATTGAACTGCATTCTAATGAGATATCCATATAAGGTGCCATAAAATCTTAAATCTAGAAGTATCGGTGTTACATCCCACACGAGCTATGTTTGTCATGAAGCTAGCTTTGCTCGCCGCACTTGAACTGCGATAGTGTCGGAGCAAAAATATGATCAATAGCTAACTAAACTAACTAAATGCTATTTGAAGGAACTCCATCAGTACTATGCATACATCTTAGCAAGTAATTTGATGTCACAGGGCTACAATAATGTCACAGTTGATGATGGTAGTGGCAACGCAGGTGGGGAGAGGTTTGTGGTTTAGGGTGAAAGTTGAAGAACACATAAGAGGGAGAAGAAATAGGGTTTGAGTTTTTGTTTTGCAAAAAAGTATTTTTTTAGAAATTACAACTAAGCCCCTAAAAAATTAAATAATATAACAATCAATGTGTAACTAAATTTGCAATACCACTAACCTATTATATTCTTCTTATTTTACAAATATTAGCTAAGCTAATTTCAATCGCCTAAAGAGTCTGATGAGACTAATTCTCAGTACTTGAAGAACTTGAAAAGGAGCTACACTTTCCTAAATGTTTTATGTCCAACTATTCTTCTTTTAAATAATATTTCATTAATAAAAAAAACTATTGCATATGACAGAAATAACTTGCCAAAGCTATATATATTCATTGTACTTGTAAGAACTTAACTTTTCATGATGTGAAACCTTCCTTTTCTTGTAGATATTGGGAGCATTATGGTATTTACTTTCTATAGAACGTGAAAACACCTGTTGGAGAAAAGCTTGTGCACTACAGTCTGATTGCACAAGTGACTTTTTAGTATGTGGACAAGCAAACAGCCAGAAAAATAGTTTCTTAGGAACTCTTTGCCCTATAACTCCAGAAAATGCAACTGAATTTGACTTTGGAATTTATCTACCAGCTCTTCAAAATGTTGTTCAATCAAAAAAGTTCCTGGAGAAGTTTCTTTATTGCTTTTGGTGGGGACTCCAAAATCTAAGGTTATTACATCCATGAAAACTTTGAAATGCATCCTAGATATTTCCTCTCTTTTGTTTAACTGGCAACTGTTGTTTAATTCAAGTGACTGAGAATAATTGTTACTCCAGTCTTATCTTTAATGAATGATTTTTCTGATTATTTGAAATTATTCCTCTTGACAGTTCAATAGTTTTTATTCTCTCTACTGGTACAAAGCTTCTGGGAAATGTGGAGCCTGATTTTACACAA
This sequence comes from Alpinia galanga, assembly GCA_037177395.1. Taxonomy (NCBI): domain Eukaryota; kingdom Viridiplantae; phylum Streptophyta; class Magnoliopsida; order Zingiberales; family Zingiberaceae; genus Alpinia; species Alpinia galanga. Next base: position 3,568,238 of record JBAMHZ010000072.1, read on the forward strand.
TATGCAGAATCAAGTGCTGTTGCACTTGAGATCTAGCTCCTATTTTGCATCTGTTGTTTATCCCTAATCGAATCTAGATTTTAGCTGCTATTAACTACTTGAACTACAACAGTCTACTACTACAACAAGCTATAAGTCTCAACTACTTTGGGTCAGTTAGTGGATCTTATTCCACCATTGAACTACCTGCAGTATTTATATTAGTTATAGAGGGCACGTTGTGGTCATGGGCCAAGGTAATTCATTGTTTTATCATGTAAATTCGTTTGTCATTCTCTCTCACTCTGCCTCTCTTTTATTTGCTCCTCAGAAGGTGATCAGCTCCTAATAAAAGACCACCAAGCATTAATGATTTGTATGATTATCTTTCTTTTAACTATGAAAAACCTAATAATAGTTGACAGGTTTTTATTTCTCTCTTTTCCTCTGGTTTTCCTTAGTAACACCATAAATGATCCGCATCATTCATATTGTGCCACGTGAGTGATTATTCATTCTTCCTTTACAAGTTTCATTTTGTTTGTGCAAAATGTTATGACTCAACTTGGTTAATCAATTGTTTTATATATGGCTGGGTCAGGGAAAATGTATATTCATACACGGTTACATGCTTTATGTGTTTCCATCTAGTTGCTCTTCCCTTAAATGAACAATTTAGCATATGCCAATTCTCTCTTCGATAGTTGTAAATAGTGTAATACATAATTTTCTCTTTTAATGTTTATTGTGGCTAAGATTTGATATTTTTGCAGTTCTCTTGGACAAAACCTTCAAACTAGCACTTTCGTGTGGGAGACTATGTTTGCAGTTTTTGTTTCCATCTCTGGTTTAGTTCTTTTTGCACTTCTAATTGGCAATATGCAGGTATGATATCCTACTTCTCAATGCTTCTTATGCTTTGGATTTTCATTCTGTTTTCTTAATAGCAAGAGAGTTTTTCCTTATACCACATAAGATATGAGGATCACCTTTTGCAGATACATGCTGAAACTTTCCAAAGTTCTAGTCCTTTTTTCTAAACCATCTATAGAGTATGGTGTTGTTTTATGTCATATTATGATAGGAATTTTACTATTTGTATGGTGCTTAGTGGGAGAGGCAGACACATTCATGGGAACCACCACATTGGTGACGGGACAATTCCATTGGCATGATCCTTGTGTTGGTCAAAAGATTGTCTCTCATTAATTCACCATCAAATCCAATATATAAAGGGCGTGTTCTTAGCTACCACACAAGTAGTTTTTTTCCATGAGAGAAATTTTAGATCTAAGAAGCCACTACAACTTAGGTCAAGTTCTCCTTGGTAAGGGAAAATGACAGTTCAAAAGTTAGGGATCAATTTAGAAAATTCATTTTAAATTTTAGAGTTTAAAAGTTCTGTATGATTTTAATTTTTAGGAAGTTTCTTAATTCCCTTACAAGCTATAATTTTAGATATAAAAAATAGGATTTTTCTTAGACAATTCGATCTTATTTTGGGCTAATAAGGTGAGCTAGGATCTCATGTATTTGAAATTCGGTTTAATATTATTTTTCTGCATTGCTAGTCAAGAGCTTAAGTTTTAGGCAGCACAATTTGTACATGTTCTATCAACTTGTATAGCACACTTAACTTGTACGAGGTCAAATACTTATATGGCACTGCATGTTGATGGAGGAATTTTGACAACTAAAAGTTGTCAAAATAGTACGTCAGAGTATCATGATTATTGCGCTCATGTTCTAATAAATTTCGACTTGTTAGCTATTTGGATGGAAATTGGGATGAAAATGTATGAGAGCTACTTTTATATGACATTCAGAGTAGCAGCAAATTGTTGCACTTCTGCTTGTAAGGCAGACAGAATATGTGGTGGAATTGCCTACCAGATGGTTGAGAAAGTTCCAGCAAGAAATCAACGACGCACAACAAAAATCAATATTATTTTGTTCACATTAAGTCAGTAATAACATCAACAAAAAAAAATCCAATTTATCAGTAGATGAGTAAGCATGTTGGTGTTTGCTTTCATTTTATTTGATTTCATATAAAATGGTGATACAACTTGGTACTGCAAGACATATAACCAAATAGTCAATATTTTTGCATATCCCTTCAAAATTTTGTTTGGGGATGCACATTTAAAGATTATGTTTAAATGGAGTCTAGAAGAGAGAAAAAAACTCACCTGTTTAATTATATTTAAAGCATTTACTGAGAGATCTCTATTCCAGTCATATTAGTCACCTTATATTTACTGATTGATAACAAATTGTCGAAGGAATAAAGAAATTCTCCATAGGGCTTCTCCTTCGCCGAGTTCATTTTCATGCCATTACATTACAAAATATATCGCAAGTTCACAGCAACTTTTGTACATCGCAGGCATATCTACAATCAGCTGCAGTGAGGATAGAAGAAATGAGAATCCAAAGGAGAGATGCAGAACGATGGATGTCTCATAGGTTGCTTCCTGAAAGCTTGAAGGAGCGAATACGCCGCTATGAGCAGTATAAATGGCAAGAAACAAGAGGAGTAGATGAGAAGCATCTTCTTCAAAACCTTCCTAAAGACCTTCGAAGGGATATAAAGCGCCACCTCTGCTTATCACTTCTCAAGCGGGTATAAATTTGAACTTTCTTTCTAGTTTTGAAGTAAATGTTCTGCAATCTTTACTCGTATGTTTATTGCTTACTAAAAAATAATAGTTTTATTTTGAGGGGTTTCCTTATCGAATAAGTAATGATAGGTTCCGATGTTTGAGAAAATGGACGATCAACTCATGGACGCCATGTCCGACCGTCTGCAACCCATTCTGCACACCGAATCCAGCTGCATTTGCCGCGAAGGAGACCCAGTGAATGAAATGCTTTTTATCATGCGAGGGAAGCTAGAGAGCACCACGACCGACGGCGGAAGGACCGGTTTTTTCAATTCAGATTATCTCACGGCAGGAGACTTCTGCGGTGAGGAACTCCTGACTTGGGCCCTGGATCCAACCTCCGTAACCAGCCTCCCAATCTCCACGAGAACAGTCAAAACCCTGTGCGAAGTGGAAGCCTTCGCTCTCATGGCCGACGATCTCAAGTTTGTCGCATCCCAGTTCAGAAGGCTGCACAGCAAGCAGCTGCAGCACACGTTCCGATTCCATTCGCAGCAATGGAGGACATGGGCAGCGTGCTTTATACAGGCTGCATGGCGGAGGTACATGAAAAAGAAGCTCGAGGATGCTTTGCATGGGAAAGAGGAAAGTAATCTCCATGCTGCAATGGTGCAGGCTACTGATGTTGCTTCCTCGCCAAGCCTTGGCGCTGCGCTGTATGCTTCGAGGTTTGCCACCAATGTTCTGCGTAACTTGAGGCGCCACAAGAGCAACAAGGCGGCACGCACGTTGATGTTATTGCAGAAGCCAGCAGAGCCTGATTTTTCTGCTGAATAGAACCAAACCTGTGGAGTACAGACGTACTTATTATTCTACTTGTGATTATTCGTGGAATTGATATCTTTTACGAGCCTAAACTACTACGATTCGACATCAAGGTATCGATGAACTAATTAATGTAACGTCTCAAGCCGCAGCAACGACAATGCCCTTATCCTTCTTCATTGTGGCAACGAGACGAGAACTGTGTAAGGGATGAAAATGGAAGAGAAGGATTTTGTGATCCGAGAGATTGTATAGTTATGTTCAAAAACAAACATGAACATATCATAAGAAGAAAGTTGTTGCTGATTACTGGAGTCCAAAATCTGACTGAATTATTAATTAAGAAATTCAGTAGCCATTACTAATCATCTAAGTACTCTGTATTCTGACATGTAGAATTATCCTCCTGGTCTAACAGTGAAGACTTGTAAATAAAGCTGTGTTCTTCCATCCTGTAAATTGAAATGCTAAAATACAAAGGAACTCCTTGCGACAACTGAACATTGGAAATATAGACAGATATTGATCCTTCAAGCAAAAGGAGCAAATCCTTTGACAGCCTTAAAGAACACACTATATTTCCCCCTTGTTGTCCTATGATTTGAGCCAAAGATCCCCTTATAGAGTAGAACACGAACTATCACGGCGTTATCCATTCATTCATGGCATTCTTTCCTTATTGTATGGCTACCAAAATTTATGAAACATTAAAATAATTAAATTATTTTATACATTGTTGATACTGCTATATTTATATTTCATAATAAAAAAAATAAATTAAGGATGATTGATCATTAACTAAAATATGTTAAACTAGTTATTTACTTGAGCTCGATAGTTGAGCAGAGTAGAGTGATTCAGCTCAAGAAGAAACATATCGAGCTATGAGGAAATGACTTGGCGAAGAAAAAAACCGTTGAGCCAGAGTAAGATGGCTCGACTTGGGAAAAAGTATGCTGAGCCGGGTGGTAACAGCTCGGCAAAAGGAAGATTGACTAAGGTAGAGTAAAATGGCTCGGTTTGGGAAAAGATATGTTGAGCCAGGTAATAATAGCTCAGTGAGAGAGAGAGCGAACTCAATTCGGGGACAAACACATTGAGCCAATTGAAAACAACTCTTTCCATAAGCCGTGTGAATTTGTGCCTACAAAAGTATTAAAGGATTGAGGGGATCACTATTTATTATAATAACCAACTGAAGATATCTCATGTCATAATAAAAATATTTTTTTTTTGAGTATTCCTTTAATGGGCTAATAAGAATATTATTTCATGCCACCTAACATTTCCACGATGAACTCAATACAGAAGATGCTCCTTATCAGTTAGAGAAGGGAGATCGTGGGAAGGAAAAGGCGGGAAAAAAGATGCTTTATCACGGATATATAAAGAGGAGAAAGCAACAAAGGAAGGGATTAGAATCATTATTCTCTCATTTTTATTGTATTACTATTGCATTTTTCCTTCTCTTTACATCTTTTTCCATAAACAAGCTCTAACTTAGGCATCGAAGGGCCGTTAGCCGGGAAACCGACAGCTGTCTGACCTAGTGTTAACTTTGGCAGGGAAGAAGACCAGATATCTCTACTGTTGCGGCCTGGAGAAAAATCATTCTCACTTCATTTCAGAGGATTGAAAATCTAAGCCGCATTAGCACATGCAACTTTTTTAACGGTCAACTCTGATATTAGAAGAGAAACTAACCTCTTAACTTATGAGAGTCAACTACTTGCCTAAAATGTTTAAGCTCAAGATAATAGATTATAAAGCTTTTTTTATTAGCTCACAATTCATTGTTTGAGTCTAAATTGGGGTATCATAATACCATCACTTGGCTTTTGTTGCATTATTGTTCACTCACTGAGATATTTTACATATTGTTTGTTAATATAATTTCTTAAGATTGTTTCCTAGTGGAAACCTTAGTAATTGTGTTTTATTCCATAAAAATTACATATATATATAGGTTTACATCTTAAGCAACATTTTTGGGACTTGCATTAGGAATCATAACAAGCTTTTAAGTAGCTTCACAAAATGACCTCTTGATACCATTCTTTTTCTGGAAACAAAATCCTGAAGTTTGTTTCCTTATCAGGATCAATCAAACTTCCTCACTTGTCTTCATTTCTAGGACAATATCTGAAGAGAGGAGAGGAAAAAAAGGTCAATTCCAAGGAAATTACTAAAAGATTGCTATGAATAAAACTTAGCAAAACTTAACAGGAGATTATTTTAATTAAACATTCCCAAATCCAAACGAAAACTAATCAATGCTATAGGAAATGAGAACTACAAATGTTGACAAAATAAAACAGAGTTTGAAAAAAATTTATCTTTTTCATTTCATATTATATAATTGGAAAATAAAAATGGTCAAAAAAAGTCAACATGGCTCCTTTGAATATTTGAGCCAGAAAAATCAAGACAGGATGGTTTAGCCTGGACAGATCTCCGAGCCGAGGCAGATCAACTCTGTCATTTGGTAGACTCCCGAGCCGAGGCAGATCAACTCTGTCATCCAACAGACTCTTGGTCCGAGACAGATCAGCTCCGTCATCATGCAAGCTCCCGAGCTAAAGTAGATCGGTTCGGTCGATAGTCAGATTCCCGAACTGAGACAGGTCGGCTCGGTCGACAGTATATTCTGAGCCAAGCAAAACGGCTTGGCACTGGGGAAAGTTCACATCCTTTTTAACAAGGACCCCGCAGAAGATTCCTCCCCCTAAATGGTTAAAGGCTCGCACATACGAGGTTGTTAAAGGATGAAAAAAACCCCTTGCCCACGACAACAACCAAAGAACGCCTCATACCATAACAAGAAAAAGATTTTTTTAACAGTCTGACAAGTGCACCTCGCCTTGCCACCTGTCATTCGTACAACGCTCTCGGTTCATCAGGCGTCTCCTTGTCAAAGAGGAAGAGCGATTGTGGAAGAGACAAAACAGGGAAAAATATTCCTCTCCGCAACTATAAAAGGAGAGAAAAGACATGGTTACAAGGGCTGGTCTTTTGATCATTCGAAATATACTTACTCTTTACTTTCCCTTTTACATTTTTCTATTTTCAGTCTTCTTCTTCTTCCTCCTCCACTTGCAAGCTTTAGCTTAGGCATCGGAGGACTATTAGCTGAGATATCGATGGCTGTCTGATCTAGTGTTAACTTTGACAGAACAGAAGAACCGGAGAAGACCATCATCTTTTACTATTGTGACTTAGAGAAAGAACTCAGTCTCCGATCTTCTTCATTCCAAAGGACTCATCTAAAAATTCCAAGCCGCCGCATCAGTCAAGGAGTAGACTCTCTCTTTAGATAGAATGTTCCTCTCACAATGCATAGAATGTGGCAAACCTCCCCTATTATATAAGTGTATTCCAAGACGTCAAACAAATTGGGTTGTTGATTGCAAGAGAACATCCAGAAGAAAGAGAGAAAGAATTGGAATTTCTGGAGTCAGGGACAGGTGGAAGATCATTATTCTGCTGAGACTCAAAGCCCATTTTTATAAACCTCAGAAACAAAATTGATTCAACCAACAAATTTGTCAATATGATCAGTCTGACCAACTAGTGAATTTGTTAGGTCTTTTTTCTAATTAACTCATCACTGTGCCCAGCCACATCCATGCACTGTTAAAGCCGGTTATGTAATTGGTTGTTTATAAAGCCCTTAAACTATACTTGCAGAGGTGGAATTCATGGAAACAAAATGGCAAACTTTTAGTTGAAATCCCAATTCAGAAACCAACAAATTGCAGGGATAACAATTGTTCATAGACAACTTACATTCTGAATCTGTTCTGACCCACTGGCCTCCTTTTTCTCCCTTTATATGCATCTCATCATCATCGCATGCTGTCTCCTTCCTTTGTTTTTCCAAATACTTCTTTGTTTGCGGTGATGAATGTTGTGGGTACACTTTCTTGTGAAGTATCGCCTTGTAAAACTGCAATGAAGCTTATTTTAAACTGGAGCACCATGAAAGGGTTTAAATTCACATGTTCTTTAAGTTATTAATACCTTCTCCATTTTTGATTCAGGCACAGGATTTGTCAACTTTGGAGCCGGGGTAAAGTCACTTCTGTAGATGAACATGTTCTTTACGATAAATGAGATGGACTTTTGCTTGATTAGGTTACAATTATCTGATAACATGTGTTTTGTTCTGTTTAAGGTCAGCTTCTTCTTCTGCAACATATCAGTATCATTCTCTTCGTCATTTGGATAATTGTATAACTTAGGGTCAATGACATTCTGCAGCACCACTATTTGTGATCCATCACCGTTAGTTTTGGGTGACAGTTGAGTTAGGTCCTGCAGTTGGACCTGCTCTTCAGGTACAACATCTATTAGATTTTGCAGGAAAGATTTATTCTCGGATGAATCAACTCTCTGTTCATCTTGAGTGAATTCATCTGAACCCAATGTCCCCACCGTGAGTAATGATGGAAGTGAGTTGATCAATTCTTTCTGGAATTCCAATAGACTGGGATCTGAAGCAGCAGGATGAATAAGCATGCAATATGGAGACATAATATGTGCTACTTCCTATTTGAGTCTCAAGTATTATCAGGCATTGTTGAGCTCAATCAACAGCAAAGGATAACAAGGTATGTATAGATTTGACTATCCATAGTATGAATTAGATTTTTCTAATTAAACAAGAACCGTAAAAAATTTACAATGAGTTTGTCGAAGGATAACAAGGTATGTGTAGATTTGACTATCCATAGCATGAATTAGATTCTTCTAATTAAATAAGAATAGCAAAAAATTTACAGTGAATTTGTCGATCTGGATTTGTGCTTCAATCTGTTTCTCGAAAATAATCTTGCTATCTGAAGAACAATCACAACACTGAACCGGAAAGTTTTTCTTAGTTCACAAACTAAATTCCGACAGAGCTTCGGATGTTCTATCGCTCCAGCGCTTCGCACACCTCCTTCACAGCTGAACCCCTCTGTCCTTTTTTATAACTTGGACGTAACTTTTCGTATACCTTTTGAAGACTTTACATCTTCATTGGTTAATGCATTGGCTGCACAACCGTAGCCATGCGCAATCTATCAGAGACTCTTCGTCTTTAATGACTGCTTAACCACCGAAGACATTTAGTCTCCGTAGTTAATACATTAGCTACACTAAAGACTCCTCGTCTCTGATGGAGTGCACGATAACGCCAACAGGATGTCTCTACATAAACTGAAAGGAAACTTCTTATTTTATATTTATCCTTTTTTTTTTTTTTGAATAAAAGAGCATTTTACGATTCATAATCAACATTTCACCATATTTACTTTACCATAACATTAGGATGCCTAAAATGTTCAAATTAAGCTCCTAAAACTAGTTCAGTAGGTAAGTACAAAGGGATAATTTTTAAGTGGATAGGGATCAATTTTCGGAGAGGTCATAACTTTGGGCCATCGACCAATCCTCTTCTTTGCACTTGTCAAATATGAATTATTTATTTACTCTCATCTTCGATAGGGGCAACTGAAGAGAGCTGCTAATGTGGCGATTCCATATTTTTCTAAAATGTTCAAATTAAAATGAGTGGGAAATTTTCTTTTCTTATTTTTCATGTCACAGCTTGATTTGCAAATTATATCAAGGGCCGCAAGATGAATTTTAAATTAGCTTGAGTCAAAATTTAGGATTAAAAATATATATATATATTGTAAGACCAAGATGCTTAAAATGCTCAACTTGGAGTTATGTCATTGATATTAATACTGTCGCGCTCTACGATTTGATAGGTCGAAACAAGACGAGCCTAGAACTAAATCAAGAGATAAAGTCAAAGAAAGATTTAAAAGGGCCCAGCTGAAAATCCAAGCTAATGAAGGTGTCAAAACGGCTCAGCCAAAAGAAGAGGCCGACCATGAGCCAAACAGCTCGGTCAAAGGAAGAGGCCGACTAGGAGCCAAACGGCTCGGCCAAGGGAAAAGGCCGATCAAAAGCTAAACGGTTCGGCCAAAGGAAAAGGTCGAATATGAGCCAAATTGCTCAGCCAGAAGAAGATGTCAAGCCAGAGAAATAATATCGCCTGGAACAGCTCGGAAGGGAGGTAAATTTTTTATCTTCTATGAGGGAGACCACTCAAAATACCCTTTTCTTTTTAAGCGGATACATATATTTCTCGTGGGACCCCCACACGAAGGCATCCTCCCTCATGAAAGACACCTCAGGTAACC